>JAQIUQ010002794.1:0-26344 GCA_030378365.1 Hybognathus amarus
ACATTATAAACAAAAGTTCCATTATTCCTTATTATTGTCCCTGTCCGTCTCTTTTCTATATAATGCATCTGTGGTATTTTATTATATATTATACATTAATTAACTACTATTATATTATACATCATCTACGTGCTTGTTTGTAAAAAGTTTGTGAATTAGTTTGTGAATTAGGCTATTCAATACGGTAACAATTCACGTGACTAAAGAGACGAAGGACTCAAACCCGAAGACTCAAATGAACTAATCATTCCTCTTTCCGGTGGTCTGACAGCATAGGCTCAATGGACTGACAGGAAGAACGAAAGACTTGGACCCGCCGAACCCGAACTTGAGAGATGAACTAATCATTTCTATTTCCAGTACAGATTCAGAATCCATATGGTGCGCAATGCGCATGCGCGGGTAACACAAAATGAACGAATCACTCCCGAGACAACTCGGTAGTCCCAGAGTCATATTAAAGATTCGTTCAAAATGAACGAATCGTTCATGAACGACACATCACTACCATACACATAGTTTATCACAATTTGTGGACCTCTGCTTGCCCACTGACCTTGAGGATGGATGATCACAGGTTCTTTTTTGTAAAGTGTCCTATTTTTACTTGCATCACTATAGTGTTTCCACCTGTTTATAATGTTCATTTAGTTACTTTATTGTGGCAATTGAGTGGTCCTTTTTACGGTACTTCGGCTTTGAATCCAGCGATCCAAGTTCAAATCTCGGTGGAACCTTTTTAGCTTTTTTAGCGGACAGCCGGAAAAACTATTTACATCTGGAAGACGTATTTTAAGAGTGTTTGCTCATCTGCAATATGTCTATCTGTCGTCTCCTGTCAGATATCAAATAGACGTTTAGAAGATGTCAGTTTAACGTGCATTCTAAATCATTACATCTTAAAGACATCTTCTAAACGTCTATTTGACATCTGACAGGAGACATCCTATAGACGTATTGCAGATGATCAAACACTCTTAAAATACGTCTTCCAGATGTAAATATTACATCAAATACACTTGTGCTATCTGGGAGGTGATGCGCAACTGCTTATGTGGCTGTGAAACTCTAAAAACAGTCAGCAAGAACAAAGGTTCTAAAACATTTGCCGTCATGCTTCTTGGCAGAATGACTAAACACCTAAAAAACTTTTCGACAGCAGTGATCCTCAAAAGCTCATTTAAGGAGGTCCATCACGGCATGTAAACGGAAATGTTTGCGTACAGGCAACAGCAGAAGTGACTTCTGTCTTGGCTCATTGGTCTAGGGGTATGATTCTCGCTTTGGCTGCGAGAGATCCTGGGATCAAATCCCGGATGAGCCCGATCTAATGCTTTTCTTTTAATCTCTTCAGCCATTGAGGAAAGGCGACCCATACCAAGGTTCCAAGGTTCAATGGTTTGCACTTTGGACTCAAGCTGTTTGAGGAAGGGAAGAAGGAAAAAGAAGGGGAAGAAGGGGGAAAAGGAAAAAGGAGAGAGAAGAGAAGGAAAAAGAGAAAAAAAAATGAAAGGAAAGGGAAAAGGTAAATCCACCTTTGACCCGTCTGTGTGATTTTTGGTAGATTGGTATTCATATTTTATAGAAAATTGCTTTTTTATATGTTTCATGGGTTAATCACTGACATGAACTCATTTCTCATTGTATGGATACATGTTTATATTTATTTATTACCCATATAAATATCGAGTTCCTTGAAATATACTATATTAGATACATAGGTCTGTAATAATAATAATAATAATATAGGCCTATAATAATAATGATAATAATAATAGTTAAGCTGCGTTTTTGCAAAATCAGTGTTTTGACTCAGGCTCGCAGAATGATTAATGATAAAAAGTTATTACTATATTCATGTGTTATTTGTATGTATGTATTTTACATATTTGCTTGAGAAAAAATACCCAATTCAATAATACAATCAAATTTCAACATGAAATAAATTATAATTGAAAGAACTGCAACAATGTAATTGTCTTCTCTGAGAGAATGTTGGCAATTAATAAAGGATTGCTGTTTAAATATATTAAACATTTATTACAAAATATTCATCTTAATTATCTCTCTCACACAGTAAGCATGGCACATGTAAAAAATAATTTAATAATTAAATATAAAATACAAATATGAAATAAATAAATAAACCAAATAAAAAAGTAATAAAGGTAGAAGATTCTGGTAAAAAAAAAAAAAAAAATATATATATATATATATATATATATATATATATATATATATATATATATATATATATATACATATATATAATAGACAAAATTAGGCTCACAAGCTCACAAGTGAAGTCAAATACCAGCATTTTGGGGAAAGTATATGTACACATAATACTGGCTGTGGCCACTTTCTTTGTTGCGGGGCTGTTGGCACTGACTGCATTTTTTTTGTCAACTGTATGATTGTAAGTCCTCCGGGCAGATGGTGGGGAGGAAAGCGGGCCAGCAGGAGTAATCCGTTTGAATGCACTGGCTTATGGGGTCGGAAATACATACACAAGAGGGCTACTGGCAGTGCTGGGGCCTAAGACAGTAGGCAAAGGGGGCAGGGGTAGGTGGAGATGTATGCAGAGGGAACAACTGGCTCTATTCTGGCAACCTTGGGCAGACAGACTGGAGAGAATCTGTGCGTTGGGCTGGAGCTGCAGACTTCCTCTTGACCACTGCTTGTCCTGCTGTACTTTGAGGCAAGTGGTACTGATGTTAAGGGACAGGCTGTGAGATGGTGCAGCAGTGGTGCCTTAGGAATGGAGGCAGGCCAGGCATGTTTTGACAGGAATGTGCGCAGTACCTCGTCCTAAAAAAACTTTTCCACAGCGCTGATCCTCAAAAGCTCATCTAGGGAGTGTCCTTTGAAGTGAGCGAAAAAAGGCCATTACACAGCGTGGAGAATGTGGGCATTGATCCTGCTACCTCTCGCATGCTACCGGTTGAGCCAAAGTAAGCCCACGTTTCTCTGCTGTGGCTTACTTTTGACCAATCGCGTTCTCTCCTGTGGCTTACTTTTGACCAATCGCGTTCTCTCCTGGCTCTGCTCCTATGGCTTACTTTTGACCAATCAGTGACCGCTATTATTATCGTCATCTTTGCAATCTTTGCAACAGGTAAGGCTATTCTTCACGACTGTATAATCGATCATTATTTATTTATAAAAAGTGTGTATTTTTAGACAATTAAACATGCCAATAAAGCTAGCTATCGTGTAATAGGCAAGGCAAGGCAAGTTTATTTATATAGCACATTTCATACACAATGGCAATTCAAAGTGCTTTACATAGAATAAATTAAAATAATCAAAAGAAATCAGAATAATTAAAACAGTTTAGAATAAAAAAATATGAAATAATTAAAAATAAAAATAATGATAAAAATAAAATACAGTAAATTAAAACAATTTAGAATAAAATGAAGTACAGTCAGTGGACGAACAGTGGCACAGTGCTCATTCAGTAAAAGCACAGCTAAACAGATGTGTTTTGTGTTTCGAGTCTGGATTTAAATGTGACTATTGTTGGAGCACACCTGATCTCTTCTGGAAGCTGGTTCCAGCATAATAGCTAAAAGCAGACTCTCCATACTTAGAGTGAACCCTTGGTATTTCTAGCTGATGTGATCCTAATGATCTGAGCGATCTGTTGGGTTTATATTCAGTTAGCATATCTGCAATATATTGAGGTCCTAACCCATTAAAAGATTTATATACCAGTAATAATACTTTAAAATCAATCCTAAATGTAACTGGCAGCCAGTGTAGAGACCTGAGGACTGGTGTAGATATGATCATATTTTCTGGTCCTGCTCAGAATCCTGGCAGCAGCGTTCTGTATGAGCTGCAACTGTCTTGTGGTCTTTTTAGGAAGGCCAGTGAGGAGGCCATTACAGTAATCCACCCTGCTGGTGATGAAAGCATGCACAAGTTTCTCTAAATCTTGACTGGAAACAAAGCATCTAATTCTTGAAATATTTTCAGATGATAGTATGCTGATTTAGTTATTGCTTTGACATGACTACTGAAACTAAGGTCTGACTCTAGACACACACCAAGATTCCTGACTTGATTTTTAGTTGTTAGACCCTTAGCGTCAAGGTATGCATTCACCTTGAGAACTTCATCTTTGTTTCCAAACGCAATGACTTCAGTTTTGTCTTTGTTTAACTGCAGAATGTTTTGACACATCCAACCGTTTACTTCATCAATGCATTGGCACAGGGAGTCAATGGGGCTGTAGTTGTTAGGCGATAGAGTTAAGTAGAGCTGTGTGTCGTCTGCATAGCTGAAGCGATTTGGTTCTTTCTCATTATTTGGCTTATTGGGAGCACAGGTTGAATAGGAGTGGCGCAAGAATCGAGCCCTGAGGGACTCCGCAGTTCATGGATGTCCACTCAGACTTATGTTCTCCTATACTCACAAAATAACCTCTCCCTTCTAAGTATGACCTGAACCATTTTAGGGCTATCCCAGAAAGCCCCACCCAGTTTTCTAGCCTGTCAAGAAGTATGTTGTGATCGACAGTGTCAAATGCAGCACTGAGGTCGAGATAGTACCAACACGGATAATTTGCCTGTGTCAGTATTTAAGCGAATATCGTTTATTATCTTTATGAGCGCTGTCTCCGTGCTGTGATGCGATTGGAAACCAGATTGAAAATTGTATCCATTTGAGCTTAAGAATTTGTTCAGCTGATTGAAGACAACTTTTTCAATGATCTTGCCTATGAAAGGAAGATTTGAGATCGGTTTATAATTACTTAAGATGGTCTAATCCAGATTGCTCTTTTTCAGGAGGGGCTTGACAACTGCAGTTTTCAGGAGTTCGGAAAACTCCAAGAGCGAAGTGAGGCACGTTTTCTTCTGTACATGTGAACCTGCAACTTTACCATGATAAATACAGTAAAAAACATGTCACTACTGTCAAGATAATTAGCCGACCGCTAATTAAGCTACATCCTACTTAAACCATTTTTTGTTGTTGTTGTTAACTTAGTATTTTTCCGTGTGTCATTACATTATTTTGAACACAAGAACATTTTTACAAAAACCTTTAAAAACAAACGTTTAATTCATATATGTTATACTATAGATACAGAAACAGATAGCTTTATTAATCCCCCAAGGGCAATTCAGTTTCTACAGTAGATTCCCACAATTTTGGAGCAGACTTTCACAATATTATTTAAACAGTTTCGATCCTTCACTGAGATATTCCCACACCAACAAATAAAAGAAAAAGTAAGAAGGCTCTCAATATATGACAGATACAAAGTGCACAATATAGGTTTAGAAACCCCGAAAGAATTTAGCCTACGCAATAAATGTACTCGCTGCTGGGCATGTTTAACCACTGATTCAGAGTTCCTTTCGAACTTCAGATGAGAATCGAAATCTCAACATCCTCATCATGTATTGTGCATACTGAGGTATTTGTCCCTTTTTCCTAAAATCGTTCCTTAGTTTTAGAAACATTAAGGTCTAAAATACTATCATCACACCACTTAACAAAATCAGGAAGTACGACGTTCATCGTCTGACTCTGTGCCATGGAGAAGTGACAACAGAGCAGTATCATCCGAAAATTTGACCAAAAAACTATTCTCTTTAAAAGACCTGCAACTATCCATGTAAAGAATGAACAGTAGCGGGGAGCAGTACACCAGCCCTGAGGGGAACCAGTATTGGAGACTTGGGTTTTTGAAGTAACCCCATTTACTAGAACCCTCTGTGTCCTATCAGTCAGAAAATTTAGGAATAAAACTAAAAGCTGTGGTTGAGCAATTAAAAAAGAAGCAAGCCTCTCGATCAAGATGAGAGGCTGCATTTTGTTAAAAGCTGATGAGAAGTCAGCGAATAAGAGCCTGGCATGGGATTGGGGTTTCTCCAGATGCTTATAAAGTGTGTCCAAAATAAAAAGCTTGGCATCATCCACGCCTTTATTCCTCTGATATGCAAATTGAAGAGGATCAAGTTTGCCCTCAACCACTTTAAGAACCTTTTCTCTTAGGTTTTTCACTAGAAGAGAAGTAAGCGCCACAGGTCTGAAATCTTGTAATTCCCTAGCTGTATTAATTTTAGGGATAGGAATGACAATAGAAGATTTGAAACACCACTGAGTTGTCCAGCACAGTGGTGTAATGTGTGACCACAAATAAGGTCCGGGCCTGCAGCTTTCCTCTTTTTTTATTAATAAAACCTCAACTTGATTTTGAGATATTTTAATATCCCTACATGGTGTCAAGGAGTTTTTCATCCTAGAGACATCATGCATAAAATCTGACGTTTCAAATCGTTAAAAAAAAGTTTTAAAGGCGTCAGGCAGACTGTCATCCTGAACACTGTTAAGGCTAATATGCTGCTTGGTTTCATTACCATACTGATTAATTGTAGCCATAGTTTTAATCCCCACGCCATGCTGACCTAAGTTCGCCATTTACAAATGTTTTTTTCTATATTTTACCTATACTTACTTTTGGCTTTTACTATTTCAGCCCTAACCTCCCTAGATACAGATTTTTGCTCCAAAGCTTCACCAGTAAAATTTTTTTTTTCCTATTTATCACTGTTTTTGAAGGTGGGGTTTACTGCCTTTTTTCTTTGCATGATTGTGTTTATGGGGTGCAATATAGCATGTATCCGTGGTTTTTCTTTTTTTAAAAGTGTTATTTTTCATAAATTTCACCTTTATTGTCAGCCGCGCTCTCCTCTGTCCCCTGAACGACCGGTTCACTTCCTGATTCTATGAAAACACTCCCTCAGAATGACGTTGTGGGCTCAGATTGGTTCGTTTGGGCCGGTGTGTTGTGATTGGCTAAACTGTCGCTCACGTTGTCCGGAAGGTTAACGCCCATGACCTTTACGGGAGACGCGAGCTCCGGTCCAGAAGTAAATATATGTTGAGACTGCAGTATCAGTTTGAGGCAGAATCAGACCGAGAAAGCCGCGATGAAGAGAGTCAAACAGAACCTCACCACACACGGCTCTTAATAAAGGTTTCTGAATGACAATTTGCTATATTTTTTAACTTTATGCACGTTTGTTTTACATAATAGCATCTGACTGGCAACAATAGCAACTGGCTGGCTACTAATGTTATACTCAAACAGCGTTGGCAGGTTTACGTTCTTGATCAAATCGAAAATAACGTCATAAAACATATTTAACATGAAAAATACGTTTACAACATTAGTACTTATACAAAATTCAGGTCCATAATGTTTGTATGCGTTTGTCGTTGACACAAAATAGCATAACTGCTAGCCCATAAAGCCTATAAAGCCAGCGCTGGCATTTTAAAAATAATAAAACACAAGGCTACGTCTGGAATTATACATGCAAATACATTTAAAATGATTAAGTCTTAGCCTACTTACAGGTTGTGTCCGGTTGTGTCTGCCTCGTGTTTTTTATTTTTATTTTTTTTTATTATTGGGATATACAAAAGGGTACAGCAATAACAATAAAAGTATAGATTCCCTTTTTCCCCTTTTTAACAACTACTAAGGGTGGACTCAAACATGAACAATCCATAACCCTCAGTAAACCTTGACCCACCCACCCCAAGGAGGAAAATTAAACAGAAGTATGTTTACAAATTACACAATAATAATAATAAAATTATTATAAAAAAAATAAATAAAAAAATAAATAAATATAAAAAAAAATAAAAAATAAGGTAGAGGTAATAATACTACAATAAAAATAAATGGAAGGATAAAACGACACCACCCAGATTCCATCCTGGATCTAGGCAATTATACACAGAAACCATACGATAATTAAAAATACATATTACAAATCAGCAAAGATAGATGGTGTATTCTTGACAAAATTAAGTAGGGGGTCCCAGTTTTTATAAAATTTGTCAGTGGAACCTCTTAGTGCGAACTTAATTTTTTCAATATATAGAAAAGACAACAAATCCTCTAACCATGAGAAAGTGGGAGGAGGTTTAGTAGACTTCCAGTGCAATAAAATTCGTCTGCGAGCTATCAATGAGGCAAAGGCAAGAATATTTGCATATTTTTTTGTATACTCATCCAAAACTGCTGGGACACCAAAGATGGCAATAAGAGGGCATGGATCGATAGAAATATTAAGGATGTTAGAAAAAGTATCAAAAAGGGAGGTCCAAAAATCTTCCAGCTTTGGACACGTGAAAAACATGTGGGTATGATTCGCAGGAGCCAGAGAACACCTATTGCATGTGACATCCACACCTGGAAATAGCTTACTTAGTTTAATGTTTGTAAGATGAATTCTATGGAAGACCTTAAACTGAATCAGACTCAGTTTGGCACAGGATGACGAAGAATTAACCCTGTCAGCAGCCTCTTCCCACCATTCCTGATCCAAACTAAGACCAAGTTCTGTCTCCCATTGATGTGTAAACCGAGCAGAGGAAGGCAAAATAAAAGGAAGAATTAGATTGTATAAAATGGATATGGATCCATGTTTCTGTATTAAACACTTCTCGTATAAAGAAGGTTCAGACAAGTCTGGGAAGGAAGGACAGTGAGAATGAACAAAATTGCGTACTTGAAAAAAAACGAAAAAAATTAGACTGTGGTATATTGAATTTCTTTGATAGATCAGAAAAAGTTGTAAAAACGCCGTCAGTAAATAAATCAGAGAAATATGAGAGGCCTCTATTTTCCCATAGAACATAAGCAGAATCTAAGGTTGAGGGCACAAATAAATGATTATTGCAAATAGGACCATAAAGAGAAGCAGCAGCAAGTTTAAAATGTTGTCTAAATTGACGCCAAATCCTAAGGGAAGAACAAACAACTGGATTTTTGGTGTATTTTGAAGGGCGATTGGACAAAGGAGCACACACCAAGGCAGAGAGCGAGGACGAAGAGCAAGACTGTGCTTCTAATACACACCAGTCTATATGGGGAGAATTATACCAACTGTGGATTTTGCTGATATTTGCTGCCCAGTAATAAATCAAAAAATTTGGCAGAGCAAGACCCCCATCTTTTTTATGTCTTTGAAGATATGCCTTGCTTAGCCTGGGAGGCCTGCCCTGCCATATAAAAGTAGAAATAGCCCCATCCAACTGTTTAAAGAAGGACTTTGGTAAAAACACTGGTAGAGTCTGAAAAAGGAACAAAAACCTAGGTAAAATATTCATTTTGATTGACTGAATTCTACCAAATAGAGTAAGAGGTAACTTATCCCAACGTTGCAAATCTAATTTGACTTGAGTGAGCAATTTGGAGAAATTATATTGATATAGTAGATCAAAGGAGTGGGAAATATTTACCCCAGGTAGCGAAACTTTGTGGAAGAAACATGAAAAGGCAGGGCATCCACTGGGATTTGTTTAGCCATGTTATTTACTGGAAAACATTCACTTTTGTTTATATTAAGCTTATAACCCGAAAAAGAACCAAAATGGTTAAGAATATTTAAAAGGTCTGAGACAGAGCTGACAGGGTTTGAAACAAAAAGCAAAAGGTCATCAGCGTAGAGTGAGACACGGTGTTCTATCCCTCCTCTAACAATACCTGAAAAAAGAGGGGAATTTTTCAGGGCTATGGAAAGAGGTTCTATTGCTAAGGCGAATAATAGAGGGGAAAGAGGGCAACCTTGGCGAGTATCTCTTGAGAGCGGGAAATATTGGGAACACAACAAATTTGTTCTCACATTTGCAACAGGAGCAGTATACAAAAGGCGTATCCATGACGTGAAAGAGGGGCCAAAGCCAAATCTGTCTAATATAGTGAATAAATAATTCCACTCAACCCGGTCGAAGGCCTTTTCAGCATCTAATGAGATAATAATCTCACTAGATAAAGAGGTGGATGGGGAAAAAATAATGTTTAAGAGTCGTCGAATGTTTGATGATAATTGTCGACCCCTAATGAAACCGGTCTGATCTTCAGAGATTATTTTAGGAAGACAGGGATCCAGGCGGCAAGCCAGCACCTTAGCCAATAGTTTAACATCAGAGTTTAACAAACTTATGGGTCTCCAATTGCCACATTCATCTGGATTCTTATCCCGCTTGAGTAAGAGTGAGATAGAGGCCTGAGTGAGGGTTAAGGGAAGAGAACCTTTTGTTAAAGAATCATTATACATATCTAACAACAAAGGTGCCAGATTTTTGGCAAACATTTTATAGAAATCTATCGGAAAGCCATCTGGACCTGCTGCCTTACCACTTTGCATGAGCTGAATACCTTTCAAAATCGCATCTAACTCTATAGGCTTGTCAAGATCATCTGCTACCGCTACTTCAATACGAGGGAAATTTAAACTGTCTAAGAAACTGTCCATGATGGAATCATCTTTAGGTGGCTCTGATTTATAAAGATTTGAGTAATAAGAGAAAAAAACATCATTGATGTCTGATGGATTTTTGGTTAAGAAACCAGACGAATCATAGACCTGAGTAATTAAACGAGAGGCAGTTAATCCCTTGAGACTGGGATGCCAGTAACCGACCAGCTTTATCTCCATGCTCATAATAAGTAGCTTTAGTTCGTCGCAACATAAATTCCGCTTTTAATTCCATTTTCTTAGCACGCAACTCAGGGGTAGGATTGAGAAGAAGCTGCCTATCAGTCTCGATGATGTAATTAACCAGGGGCTTCATTTATAAAACTTTGCGTTGGATTTGCGTCAGAAGTGGCGTACGGATGAAACATAGGACGTGCGTACGCACAGAAATATTCGGATTTATAAAACCGTGCGCACACACATCCTACACATTTTTCCTTAATAAATCACGATCAATTCTAAATGTAGCGCAGCTTTTGCGGCTTCATGTTACGCCCATAGTTGCCCATAAATAGTCCGTGAAACGCCCACAGGTTAATATTCTCCGATTGCGAAATCATGTTAAACACAGAGAGGAATTAAAAAAAAACGTAACTTCACTCAATGTGAAGTAGAAGTTATCGTTTGCGAGGTGGAAAAGAGGAGAAAAATGTTGTTTGGAGGGCACAGTGTGGGCATAACTAATGCAAAAAAGGCACTTGAGTGGTAAATGGTTGGAGACGCCATAAATGCTGTAGCCTCACAACCTCGGACTGTGGCCGAAATAAAAAAGAAATGGTCGAGGAAAGTCGAGGTTAAAAAGCGTAGTCATTAATTCAATCAGAGAGGTGGCCAAGGAGTTGGGCAAAATCAAGACTGTCCTAACTGAAATACACTGCACAATGAGGGAATTCTTGAATAAATAATATATTTTTCCACACCTTTTGTTGTGAAGATGATGCGTTCATTCCGATTCCTTCAATTTAATCGCAACATCTTCTAAGAGCGCAAGATCAGCTATTATGCGTCATTACGCATTGTGATGGTGCATTTTATTTCCACCCATTTAATTCTGCATCTGACAAGCAGATGTCGGTTATAATCTACTTGGAAATGGGAAATAGTTCAGCGCAAATGTAATTGCTTGCAGCTTTCTGAATGGGTGAGACATACGTCAGTGATTCCGTAGCTGATGAAGACATTTTTACTATGAAAACAACTTTCCCCAAGTGGACAAATAATACATCTGTTTATCGATCTATCTATATATCTCCCTTATCTATCTATCTGACTGACTATCTAATTGCTATCTGCTCCGTTAGACGGACACATTGGCGAGAATATCCGTTTTGTACATTATTTCGTTTTGTTTACCATCTTATTAATGAGGATGAATTGTATAACATGCCTATATTGCAGAACATATTTCACTTTTTGGAAATATGTGTTAATTTGCATTTCTGTTGCAGATCAATCAAACGGTGTTCGTGTAGGCTGTTAATTGTAAGACTTGCTTTGTGAAGTCTTCGTGTTATTTATGAGAGTCATTTATTTTACACAACGGTCGACAGTTTCACACACTTTCACATGTTTTTTCCAACTGCCGACGGTGTCGCCATTTCTCATTTCACCCGTTTTTGTGCGTACGCCTGGGTAAGAGCTTGCGTGAAGGACCGCACATTTTACCGTCAAGTTTGCTTTTTATAAATACCAACTATTGCGTAGAGAGCGGCGTACGCCTTCTTTTGTGCATACGCAACGCTTATAAATGAGGCCCCAGGTCTTGTAACTTTTGTTTCCTTTGTTTATACTTATAACCAGCATATGAAATAATATAACCTCGGATTACAACTTTGAATGTTTCCCACAATAATGAAGGAGAAACAGAATCTGATTTATTAGTCTGAATAAACGTATCAATATTAGTACTTATATACTTACAAAATTCTTTATCAGATAATAATCCTGAATCAAACCTCCACTGATTTGCCCTACCTCTAATATTAGGAAGACTACCAGGTTTAGCGAAGTGTGGTGCACTGATCGGAAGATGACCATAGCCCGAACATTCAGGAGGAATAGGGCGCTGAGTAGTAGTAAAGAAGAAAAAAAATCAAGTTAGCCTTTTCCCCCATACTCGAACAAAAACAACCCCAAAAACAAATAAAATAACAAAAGAAACATACATCCTAAACTTGCCTACAAACCTACATCAAGTTGGAGGAACAAACTGTTGCACAACCGGAAAACCATGCAGTGATGACCACTCCGAGAATGAATAGTATACTTCTAATAGTGATGGTGATAATACTAATTTGAAAATAATAATAATAATAAAAAAACACATTAAAACTAACATAAATGACTTATCAGGGCAGACAGAATCCAGTTAAAAAAAAAAAAACAAAAACAAAAACTCAGTCTTTGCAAATAAGGGAGAGTATCTTCCTAATCTCTTCAGCCCAGACTAAGGGCAACGAGGATAATATTCTGGGAAATTGGGGAGGAAAGCAGCCAGAGCAGGGCCGGTCAGCTCAGTTGGTTAGAGCGTGGTGCTAATGACGCCAAGGTCGCGGGTTCGATCCCGGTACGGGCCAATCTTTTGCTCTCTGGGACCTTCAGCTCTGCTCATCTCGAAAGTGACGGGCGGTCTCCGAGAAATCCCTGCTGGACACACCGTTTGCAGACAGACCTGGCCGAAATAGCTCAGTTGGGAGAGCGTTAGACTGAAGATCTAAAGGTCCCTGGTTCGATCCCGGGTTTCGGCAGAGCAACCTGCTCACTGTGATTTTGGTCGACGGAGAAATGAATCTCACTAGATAAAGAGGTGGATGGGGAAAAAATAATGTTTAAGAGTCGTCGAATGTTTGATGATAATTGTCGACCCCTAATGAAACCGGTCTGATCTTCAGAGATTATTTTAGGAAGACAGGGATCCAGGCGGCAAGCCAGCACCTTAGCCAATAGTTTAACATCAGAGTTTAACAAACTTATGGGTCTCCAATTGCCACATTCATCTGGATTCTTATCCCGCTTGAGTAAGAGTGAGATAGAGGCCTGAGTGAGGGTTAAGGGAAGAGAACCTTTTGTTAAAGAATCATTATACATATCTAACAACAAAGGTGCCAGATTTTTGGCAAACATTTTATAGAAATCTATCGGAAAGCCATCTGGACCTGCTGCCTTACCACTTTGCATGAGCTGAATACCTTTCAAAATCGCATCTAACTCTATAGGCTTGTCAAGATCATCTGCTACCGCTACTTCAATACGAGGGAAATTTAAACTGTCTAAGAAACTGTCCATGATGGAATCATCTTTAGGTGGCTCTGATTTATAAAGATTTGAGTAATAAGAGAAAAAAACATCATTGATGTCTGATGGATTTTTGGTTAAGAAACCAGACGAATCATAGACCTGAGTAATTAAACGAGAGGCAGTTAATCCCTTGAGACTGGGATGCCAGTAACCGACCAGCTTTATCTCCATGCTCATAATAAGTAGCTTTAGTTCGTCGCAACATAAATTCCGCTTTTAATTCCATTTTCTTAGCACGCAACTCAGGGGTAGGATTGAGAAGAAGCTGCCTATCAGTCTCGATGATGTAATTAACCAGGGGCTTCATTTATAAAACTTTGCGTTGGATTTGCGTCAGAAGTGGCGTACGGATGAAACATAGGACGTGCGTACGCACAGGAAATATTCGGATTTATAAAACCGTGCGCACACACATCCTACACATTTTTCCTTAATAAATCACGATCAATTCTAAATGTAGCGCAGCTTTTGCGGCTTCATGTTACGCCCATAGTTGCCCATAAATAGTCCGTGAAACGCCCACAGGTTAATATTCTCCGATTGCGAAATCATGTTAAACACAGAGAGGAATTAAAAAAAACGTAACTTCACTCAATGTGAAGTAGAAGTTATCGTTTGCGAGGTGGAAAAGAGGAGAAAAATGTTGTTTGGAGGGCACAGTGTGGGCATAACTAATGCAAAAAAGGCACTTGAGTGGTAAATGGTTGGAGACGCCATAAATGCTGTAGCCTCACAACCTCGGACTGTGGCCGAAATAAAAAAGAAATGGTCGAGGAAAGTCGAAGTTAAAAAGCGTAGTCATTAATTCAATCAGAGAGGTGGCCAAGGAGTTGGGCAAAATCAAGACTGTCCTAACTGAAATACACTGCACAATGAGGGAATTCTTGAATAAATAATATATTTTTCCACACCTTTTGTTGTGAAGATGATGCGTTCATTCCGATTCCTTCAATTTAATCGCAACATCTTCTAAGAGCGCAAGATCAGCTATTATGCGTCATTACGCATTGTGATGGTGCATTTTATTTCCACCCATTTAATTCTGCATCTGACAAGCAGATGTCGGTTATAATCTACTTGGAAATGGGAAATAGTTCAGCGCAAATGTAATTGCTTGCAGCTTTCTGAATGGGTGAGACATACGTCATGATTCCGTAGCTGATGAAGACATTTTTACTATGAAAACAACTTTCCCCAAGTGGACAAATAATACATCTGTTTATCGATCTATCTATATATCTCCCTTATCTATCTATCTGACTGACTATCTAATTGCTATCTGCTCCGTTAGACGGACACATTGGCGAGAATATCCGTTTTGTACATTATTTCGTTTTGTTTACCATCTTATTAATGAGGATGAATTGTATAACATGCCTATATTGCAGAACATATTTCACTTTTTGGAAATATGTGTTAATTTGCATTTCTGTTGCAGATCAATCAAACGGTGTTCGTGTAGGCTGTTAATTGTAAGACTTGCTTTGTGAAGTCTTCGTGTTATTTATGAGAGTCATTTATTTTACACAACGGTCGACAGTTTCACACACTTTCACATGTTTTTTCCAACTGCCGACGGTGTCGCCATTTCTCATTTCACCCGTTTTTGTGCGTACGCCTGGGTAAGAGCTTGCGTGAAGGACCGCACATTTTACCGTCAAGTTTGCTTTTTATAAATACCAACTATTGCGTAGAGAGCGGCGTACGCCTTCTTTTGTGCATACGCAACGCTTATAAATGAGGCCCCAGGTCTTGTAACTTTTGTTTCCTTTGTTTATACTTATAACCAGCATATGAAATAATATAACCTCGGATTACAACTTTGAATGTTTCCCACAATAATGAAGGAGAAACAGAATCTGATTTATTAGTCTGAATAAACGTATCAATATTAGTACTTATATACTTACAAAATTCTTTATCAGATAATAATCCTGAATCAAACCTCCACTGATTTGCCTTACCTCTAATATTAGAAAAACTCAGGTTTAGCGAGTGTGGTGCATGATCGGAAATAACTATAGCCGAATATTCAGAGGAATGAACTAATGGTAAGAGAGCTTTATCTAACAAAAAATAGTCAATACGTGAGTAAGATTGGTGAACACTAGAAAAAAATGAAAATTCCTTTTTAGACGGGTTCAGAAAACGCCATGGGTCAGCACAACCAGTCTGAGTCATGAATGCTGAGACTGCTTTGGCCATCGCTGTTTGCTCTAAAGTTTTAGGATTTGACCGATCATACCTTGGGTCCATCACACAATTGAAATCGCCTCCCAAGATAAGGTAATGCGAGCTTAAGCCTGGAATGGATGAAAAAAGGGAAGAGAAAAAAGTGGGATTATCCCAGTTTGGGGTGTAAATATTTACAAACACAACTGACATATGAAAGAGAATGCCAACCACTATAACATAACGACCCTCAGGATCCGCAATAATCTGTGATGGAGAGAAATTAACACGTTTATGCATAACAATAGCTGTACCTCTGGCTCGGCTGTTAAAATTAGAGTGAAACACCTGGCCAATCCAAGGTTTTCTTAATCTAACATGGTCTTTGACTCGCAGGTGTGTTTCCTGAAGAAAAATTATATCAGAGTTCAGATTCTTAAGATGAGAAAACACTCGAGAACGTTTAATTGGCCCTCCTAAACCTCGGACATTCCAACTAACCAGGTTAACAGAAATGCCCCTACTACTCAGCCCCGTATTTAGGCCTAATCCAGCCATTACACTGATGCATGAAAAACAAGATCAGTAAAAAGGACTGTAAAGAAAGAAAAAAAAATTAAGTTAGCCTTTTCCCCATATGAACAAAAACAACCCCAAAACAAATAAAATAACAAAAGAACATACATCCTAAACTCGCCATAAAAACCCACACGAGTTGCAGGAACAAACTGTTGCACAACCGGAAAACCATGCAGTGATGACCACTCCGATAATGAATAGTATACTTCTAATAGTGATGGTGATAATACTAATTTAAAAATAATAATAATAATAAAAAAACACATTAAAACTAACATAAATGACTTATCAGGGAGACAGAATCCAGTTAAAAAAAAACAAAAACAAAAACTCAGTCTTTGCAAATAAGGGGGAGTATCTTTAATCTCTTCAGCCAGACTAGGGCAACCAGGATATTTCTGGGAAATTGGGGAGAAAAGCAGCCAGAGCAGGGCCGGTCAGCTCAGTTGGTTAGAGCGTGGTGCTAATAACGGCAAGGTCGCGGGTTCGAATCCCCGTATGGGCCACTGGGACCTTTTGCTCTCTGGGACCTTCAGCTCTGCTCATCTCGAAAGTGACGGGCGGTCTCCCAGAAATCCCTGCTGGACACACCATTTGCAAGCAGACCTGGCCGAAATAGCTCAGTTGGGAGAGCGTTAGACTGAAGATCTAAAGGTCCCTGGTTCGATCCCAGGGTTTCGGCAGAGCAACCTGCTCACTGTGATTTTGGTCGACGGACTCCACTGACCAAACGCCACCTCCTGTCAACTTTATTCCACCTAGCCTCATCGCTATCTGCCTTTCAGACAGCCAGGGACCAATGTGTGGTGGTTCCATGGTGTAATGGTTAGCACTCTGGGCTTTGAATCCAGCGATCCGAGTTCAAATCTCGGTGGAACCTTTTCAGCTTGTTTTGCGGAAGGGCGTGAAAAAACAGAGCTGATGCGCAACCGCTGATGTGGCGGTGAAACTGGCACTCTGAAACCCAGTCGGGATCGGGGAAACGTGGGCTTAAAAAGAAAAAGCTTCACTTGCTCTTTGCTGTCTACCTTCTAGGCTGAATGACTAAACACCTCTGCTGCTGGGTGGGAAAAAACCACCCACACCAAGGTTCCATGGTGTAATGGTTAGCACTCTGGACTCTGAATCCAGCGATCCAAGTTCAAATCTCGGTGGGACCTGCTTTTGACAGGAATGTGCGCAGTACCTCGTCCAAAATAACCTTTTCCACAGCGCTGATCCTCAAAAGCTCATCTAGCGAGTGCCCCTTTTTGAAGTGAGCATAAAAGGGCATCACACAGTGTGGAGAATGCGGGCATCGATCCCGCTACCTCTCGCATGCTAAGCGAGCGCTCTACCATTTGAGCTAATTCCCCTCGACGATGTGGAGAAAAGGTGTCCATCGCTCTCAAAGACAATGGCCTGGAGCGATCCCTTTCATCTGTGCAAGTGCTGCAGCGTGTCCACAAAGCAAAGAGACCGTATTTCCTCTGTGCCGGCAACTTTGCACTGGCTACCGTTTAGTTGCACATTTAATGAAACTTTTGTGCTTTAAGCCTTGCAAACGGAAATGATTGCGGCCAGGCAGCAGCAGGAAGGGCGTGTGTGTTGGCTCGTTGGTCTAGGGGTATGTTCTCGCTTAGGGTGCGAGAGGTCCCTGGTTCAAATCCCGGACGAGCCCGTTCTTAGGCTTTGCTTTTAATCTCTTCAGCCAGACTAGGGCAACCAGGATATTTCTGGGAAATTGGGGAGAAAAGCAGCCAGAGCATGGCTGGTTAGCTCAGTTGGTTAGAGCGTGGTGCTAATAACGCCAAGGTCGCGGGCTCGATCCCCGTACGGGCCAATCTTTTGCTCTCTGGGACCTTCAGCTCTGCTCATCTCGAAAGTGACGGGCGGTCTCCCAGAAATCCCTGCTGGACACACCGTTTGCAAGCAGACCTGGCCGAAATAGCTCAGTTGGGAGAGCGTTAGACTGAAGATCTAAAGGTCCCTGGTTCGATCCCGGGTTTCGGCAGAGCAACCTGCTCACTGTGATTTTGGTCGACGGACTCCACTGACCAAACGCCACCTCCTGTCAACCTTATTCCACCTAGCCTCATCGCTATCTGCCTTTCAGACAGCCAGGGACCAATGTGTGGTGGTTCCGTGATGTAATGGTTAGCACTCTGGGCTTTGAATCCAGCGATCAGAGTTCAAATCTCGGTGGAACCTTTTCAGCTTGTTTTGTGGAAGGGCGTGAACAAACAGAGCTGATGCGCAACCGCTGATGTGGCGGTGAAACTGGCACTCTGAAACCCAGTCGTGATCGGGGAAACGTGGGCTTAAAAAGAAAAAGCTTCACTTGCTCTTTGCTGTCTACCTTCTAGGCTGAATGACTAAACACCTCTGCTGCTGGGTGGGAAAAAACCACCCACACCAAGGTTCCATGGTGTAATGGTTAGCACTCTGGACTCTGAATCCAGCGATCCGAGTTCAAATCTCGGTGGGACCTGCTTTTGACAGGAATGTGTGCAGTACCTCGTCCGAAATAACCATTTTCACCACGCCGACCCTCAAAAGCTCATCTAGCGAGTGCCCCTTTTTGAAGTGAGCATAAAAGGGCATCACACAGAGTGGAGAATGCGGGCATCGATCCCGCTACCTCTCGCTTGCGCCTGCTGCTTCCTGACCGGTTGAGCCAAAGTAAGCCAAAGTAAGCCCCGTGAGCCAATTCGCGTTCTTTCCTGTGGCTTACTTTTGACCAATCGCGTTCTCTCCTCTGGCTTACTTTTGACCAATCGCGTTTCTCTCCTGTGGCTTACTTTTGACCAATCGCGTTTCTCTCCTGTGGCTTACTTTTGACCAATCGCGTTTCTCTCCTGGCTCTGCTCCCCTGTGGCTTACTTTTGACCAATCGGCGACCGCTATTATTATCGTCATCTTTGCAATCTTTGCAACAGGTAAGGCTATTCTTCATGACTGTATAATCGATCATTATTTATTTATAAACAGTGTGTATTTTTAGACAATTAAACATGCCAATAAAGCTAGCTATCGTGTAATAGCACACGTTTTCTTCTGTATATGAACCTGCAACTTTTCCATGATAAATACAGTAAAAAACGTCACTACTGTCAAGATAATTAGCCGACCGCTAATTAAGCTATATCCTCCGTAAACCATTTTTTTGTTGTTGTTAATTTAGTATTTTTTTGTGTCATTACATTATTTTGAGCACAAGAACATTTAAAACCTTTTTTTTAAGTTGAATTCATATGTTATACTATACTATGTTATACACCAGTATACATATTTATGTTATACTTTTAAATACTATGTTATACATATTTAAAAAGATTTACCAAAACGATTTGATATACCATTTTACGTTTTAGATCTGTTTGATGATCATATTATTATGAATTGTCATATATGCTTTTATGTTATATTTTGTGTTTCGTAGTAATCTCACAAAAGCTAAATAAAACAAAACCATTTAAGCATGGCATGATACCGGCAAGATTGTACCAAGAAGTGTTATTTATTTTCTTATTAATAAGTTCATCACACTATTTACAATTTATACACAAGGCAATTCACAGTGATTTACAGTTGTATAAAAAACAATAATGCTTATGCACATAATAATCATTAATTATTATAATATTATAATAATTAACAAATTCTGTAGTAAAATACTTTCAGTTGGAATATGACAGCTATGTAACGTTCTGTTTGTGCCTGTGTCCTTTCAGATTATGTATGCATACCCAGTTTTGCGAAGAACCTCTGAGGGTCGACTCCTTATGGGTCCAACTGAGGAGGCCAATAGGAGGGAGATCGTGTTGGCTGGGAGGGCCAGGAGTAAGGAGGAGGTCCTGGCTGAGGCCTCTGCTTTTGTGAGGCAGAATGGAGGGAATCCTGGAGACCAGTTCCTGGTTCTGGCTCACTGCAAGATCCAGTTTGGGAAACACCAGGGTCAGAGGTTCCTGTGGCTGCTGGAGAACTCACTGGGGTATGCCTGCTATCTGGTCAGCAGCATTTTGGGGGAGGAGGAGTGGGACAACCCGCTTTCGGCCAACAAACACCTGTTCCTCAGATACACCTCGCAGATCAGGGAGGTAGGCGAGGCTGTGGAGGTGTATCAGAAAAAACAGGCCATGCTGCAGGAGGCCCAGAGGACAGGAGACTCAGGATGTCTGATGGTGGAGTTTGGGGATTTTAAGGGTAGGTCAATGAAGGAGGTGTATGAGGACCCAAGCAAGGAGGCCCAGGCTCTCATCACCTACCTGAAGAAGGCAAAGGCCAGGCCTAACACTAACATGGCCCTTTTCAAAGCATACGTGCTGAAGAGGCAGGCTCCAGCCCACATGCCCACCACCACTGTGCCCGCTGCATCTGTCCTCACTGCTGCTGTGCCCACTGCCACTGTGTCTGTTCCTCCTCCACCTACTGCCACTAAGAACAGGCCACTGCCGGCAACCAATGTGAAGGCCCTGTTGGCGCGGGGGAAGCATTTATCTGCTTCACAGCTGGCACAAAAGATTTTGTCTCCAGCCAAACCCTGTAAGTGATTTGCAAGCTTTAAAATCATTACAGTATATATTATGCAGTATATATGTCTAACGAAAATACGTGATCAACAGCTGCAGGACCACGTGTACCTCCTGCGTCTGAGTCCGCAGCCCGGAGACAGCTCTTTACATGTGGTGAGTATCACTTAACGCATACAAGTGTGTTGGTGACATGTGCTTAGTGTTTTATGTTATTTTACAGACTCTGCTGCTACGGATTTTTTTGAGGAGGAAGATGACCTGGAAATGGCAACTGTAGCCTCGCAAGCTGAGGAACAACTTCCTCAAGGTATGTAAATCTTAAACAATACTTTAAAAACAATTACAAATAAAACAAAACAGTATTTTTTTAAATGACATATTGTATTATTTTATTTCACAACACAGAGGAATGGCACTTCTCAGGTGTCAATCTACATTCACTCTTTGAGTGAACATCCTCAAAGGAAAAAAGAGAATTTAAAGGTGTATGTAAAAGGTTTTTCATTTTTCATTTTTTATCGTAATCACTGACTAAACCTCATTCTTGTCATCTCACACTTCCCCCACTCCCCTTGGAATTAGTGGCTGTTGTAGTGTTTGGTCTGCTTCGCTTCACACTTGGCTGATCCCATCTTTTTTTCTTCTTGTATTTCTTCTAATGGTGCTTGGATGAAAAACAGGATGATTTTCACTGCTTCCTTCCATCTTTTCATCATCATGTCGTCTCTCTACTAATCATACATGCTTTGCAGTAAACCTCTGTAATCGCAGTAGCTGTCCAGCAGAGCTGAGAAAGTCATGCAGTGAAAGTCTAAAACAATAAGATAATTATGTTGTGTTTTTTTACGTTCCAGCCACTGCAGGCTCGAGAGGCCCTGCTCCTGCCCCGGCTCGTGCTACTGCCCCTGCTCCTGCCCCTTATCCTGCTCCTCCAGCATTGTGGACTCCTGGCCAGGTATCCCAGTCGCCTGCAGAGCTTCCTGTCCACTGGAAAGAGCAACTCCCATCTTTCCAGCAGGACTGGATCAGGAAGACTCTGTTCAGGGCCAACATAAAAACAGGGAAGCCTGAGCTGATGCCACATCCCAACTTCTGGTGGTACCCTCCCCAGCCCCCGACCGTCTTCACCCAGCCCCCTACTTCTCCTGATATTTTCTTCTGCCGCCCTCTGTTCCTCTGGATGCCGCTGAAGATGTGGTCCATTCCACTTGTCTGTGTCCAGCCAGCCTGCAATAACCACAAGCTGACAGCTGCTGGCCTTTATCGCACTGTGCGCAAGGTCCTGGACATAGACGGGTGGTATGACATGGCCACAGAGTATCTGGAGTGCAAAGGGTGCAAGAAGAAGTATCCAGCCTGGTCTGAAGACATCCTGGGACAGCTCGACATGGGACACCGCAGAAAATTCCCTGCCATTCTGACATACAGGTAGAACACATTCATATTTAGAGCAATGCACTGTAATTTGTTGTACTGTATAAAATCAAATACGTTGCTTTACTGACATTATAAGATGTGGCACTGAACAGAATTATTTGACTGTCTGTAGGTACTCAGGTGACTACCGTGTCGTTATAATGATGCGGGAGAGGACCCAGGGCAACAGTGTCACACAGCTTTACCACAAGCTGCAGGAGCTGCACACCTCAGCGTGGTCACAGCGGACGCTGGAGTACCTCACTGTCTGTGAGCCCTTCACAGACTCCTCCATTGTTGAGCCTCCACTCTTTTCTGCGCCCCCGCCCCTCCCACCCATCCCCAAACCCAAGTGGCTGCTGTCTGTCTATGCCAGGGACGTCCTCTCACGGCTACCTGAGGTCAAGGCCAAAATAACCTCAGTCTTTGGCTCTGTCCTCAAGATGGACTCCACCAAAAAGGTATAAAAAGTCAAGTTTGAGTAATAATAATTGTTATTATCTTTAATTTTTCTGACATTTGTTTTGTTCTACTGTTTTTTGTTTTTTTTACATAGGTCACCAAAAAACTGGCCGGCGCTGCTGCCAACACTGCTGGTTGGTGCACTAATGTTGGCAATGAGCACGGCCAGGTGTTGGTGTCAGTCCTCACAGCGGCAGAGGGGCATGGATTGTGGCCCATGGCGGTGGGTCTCATGAAGAGGTACAGGGAGGCGGGAGTGGCACCACCCGCCATCATGTATGTAGACAGAGACTGCTGCAGCCCACACCCGCACAGACAGTCGCAGGTCAGAGCCATGTTTATTGAGTGGGATGAGCTCCAAGTGCGCCTAGACATTTGGCACTTCATGCGGCGCTTTGCAGCAGGTGTCATTACGGAGGCTCATCAGCTCTACGGCACCTTCATGGCTCGGCTTTCCAGGTGCATCTTTGAGCTGGATCCAGATGATGTAGCTGCTCTACGGTTGGCCAAACAGGGGGAGTTTGAAAGAAAGGGATAGCAGTTATTTATTTTGAATACATTTTTGATTGCAGGTTTAATCGAAGGGAGACCACCCAGGAAGTGACTGTCCTTACCCAGGGCCTTGCTGCAGAAGACCGCATCGCTGTGGCCAGCTCACAGCTTCCTGCTCCGCGGGAAAAGCTGGATGAGGCTCCCTCCACATCAGGGGCCCGGCACGAGTTTGTCCTTCCTCCTAACAGAGCGGGACAGGCTCCTAAGCTACGGCCGGGCAGACGACCTGCCAGTGCTACAATTGTGCGGCCAGTTATCCCAGCAGCTCCTACTCCTCCCCCAGTTCCTGTGCCACTGCCCCAGTTCATTTTATTGAACACTGCGCCCACGCTGCTGGCAGCTGGTGCAGGTGGTGCTTCAGCTGCTCCTCTCCTTGCGTCAGTGTTTCCTGACATGCGAGAGGCTCCTGCTCCCACTGCCCCGGTGTCTGTGTCCCGCTTCACTCAAAGGAACAGAAGACGCAGGGCAGAAGAGGAGGCCAGTGGAGCCCACAAAAGGAAGTATGTCCGTGAAGTGACATTTAACAAATGCTCTAAGTGTGGCAACCCCAAAACCAAGGAGTTCGGCCACAGCCGCTTTGTCAGTGCCACATTTTGCCCCAGTGTTTCTGGTGGCAAATCTTTAGAGGAGTGGCTGGTAGAACAGCGCCAGCAGAAAAAACCTGGACAGCCACCTCCATAATAAAAATCTTCCAACACAGAAAAAAGATTGTTTGTAAATACCTGTAAATAAATATCAATGTGTAAATACAGTTATGTTATTTTTTTTATCGCTCAATCTTTCTGTAATGTCTTGTTTGTTTTATTTATATTACAGAATGTTCTATTCTATTTTTACATTGTTAGTTGTTTATTGTTGTTCATAAATGTCTTGTAGTTTTAGTAAATAAATACTGTTTACACTCTTATTTATTGTGCTGCTTTTAATTGCCTTGGGACTGGAATATGCAAACTGTACATGAGCCCACCCACTCTTTCATAGAGTATACATTATATATAACACATATATTGTGTGTATGTCCATATATTTATGTGTTTGTGTACTTATTTCAATATTTGTGTGTATTAATTTTAATTTAAAAAAATTACATATCGATATTTGTGTGCATTTGTGTGTATAAAACACACAATGTGTGTATAAAACACACAAATGCACAAAAATATTGAAATGTAATTGTTTTAAATTAAAATTAATACACACAAATCAGAATCACAAATCAGAATCAAATCAAATTTGAAGTGTCCTAAAATAAATCAGATAAATCACATCAATCAATCCCACACACAAAAAAACACATATTTGAATAAACATTTGTATTAGTTTTTATTAAACCATAAACATGTAATATGTTTTTGTAAAACAATATACACTATTACAGTGTTTCTCAATTGCTAAAACACAATTTCTGAAACCTTGCTCCATTTTCTAAAAACATTAAACACAAAACCTCATCTTCAAGCACTATTTACAAAACCTCTGACTCCTCTTGCAAAATGAAACTTTCGCCTCAAAACAGTTTTACCTGTGTTCAAATTCAAACACTGCTCCCAAAACAGTTTTACCTGTGTTCAAATTCAAACACTGCTCTCAAAACATAAACAAAGTGATCAAAATGCTGTACACCATTAAGCAGTCAGTAAACAATACACCAAAAAATGTAAAACACATTGTTCAAAACATATAGTTATCAGGGAGAACTACATTTTTAATCTCAAAACAAATTTCATATTGTTTTCATTGTACAGTCTACAGCAGTGCACTGTACTACAGTGTACGATACTCAAAGGGACACAAATGAAAGGAGTAAACATGATCAATGTGCTTCTTGTCTTTGGCCTGGGTCAGGCAAAAGCACTTCGTCGACATCACAAGCAATATTGTCCCTTGTCCCCCTCCTCCTCCTCTTCTTGCTCTTCCTTGCCCCCCTCTTCCTCATCCTCCTTCTCCTCTTCCTCCTTTCTTGCCCTCCTCCTCCTCTTTCTTGCCCTCCTCCTCTTCCTCATCTTCCTCTTTCTTGCCCTCCTCCTCCTCTTTCCTGCCCTCATCTTCCTTTTCCTCTTTCTTGCTCTCCTCCTCCTCTCTTTCTTGCCCTCCTCCTCTTCCTCATCTTCCTCTTTCTTACCCTCCTCCTCTTCCTCCTCCTCTTCCTTGCCCTCCTCCTTCTTGCCCCTCTCCCCCTCCTCCTCCTCGCCCCCTCCCTCCTCCTCCTCCTCCTCCTCCTCCTCTTTCTTGCCCCCTCCTCCTCCTCCTTCTCCTCTTTCTTGCCCTCCTCCTCCTCTTCCTCCTTCTCTTTCTTGCCCTCCTCTTCTTCCTCTTTCTTGCCCTCCTCCTCGTCGACCACTTCGCATACGCCCTCGTCCTCTCACATTGTTTCTTCTATCCATTCTCAGACTTTCTCCTTTCCACCTTCAACAATCTCTCAGTTCAGTTTGCTCTCTGAACTGGCTAATATTGGTTGTCACGTCATTTGAAACAGGTTGAATCAGTTTTGAGTGGTTGTGTTCAATCAAATGACATTTTTTCTCTATTTGTATTTGATTGTTGCCACTTGTGTTTACCAGTATGGATGATATGTGCATTAGAGTGCAGAATGTGTTTTGAGAATGAGAATGTGTTCAGAGTTTTGCTGAAAAGTCTAAGTGAGATCTGCAAATTGTGTTTTACCATGTGAAATTGTTTATGGTATTGACAACAGACTCCACAATTAGCTAAATGAGTTCAGGCAATTGAGAACTTTGTTCAGCCAATGGATTTTAGTGTTTTAGCAATTGAGAAAAACTGTAATATCAATCAATATAATGATATGTCACATAGATACCAAATGAAGGCGCATGCGCAGTTGATCACACACACTAGTCGCGTAGAACACAGGTTTGAGCCCAGCCCGCGGAGGGTGACTTGTTTCGCATGTAACTAAAACTCTTCAATAACGTACAGGAATATAGCCCGAATATTGTTGCAGGAATAATTTGTGCGTTTTTCGCGTTTTCTGCGTCCTTTCGCTTGCGTGCGGGGCGCAAAGATTGGACCCCATCTTTTGCGCAGCGAGCGCTCTAC
>JAQIUQ010002795.1:0-27500 GCA_030378365.1 Hybognathus amarus
CTTCTTAAACAGTTGGATGGGGCTATTTCTACTTTTATATGGCAGGGCAGGCCTCCCAGGCTAAGCAAGGCATATCTTCAAAGACATAAAAAAGATGGGGGTCTTGCTCTGCCAAATTTTTTGATTTATTACTGGGCAGCAAATATCAGCAAAATCCACAGTTGGTATAATTCTCCCCATATAGACTGGTGTGTATTAGAAGCACAGTCTTGCTCTTCGTCCTCGCTCTCTGCCTTGGTGTGTGCTCCTTTGTCCAATCGCCCTTCAAAATACACCAAAAATCCAGTTGTTTGTTCTTCCCTTAGGATTTGGCGTCAATTTAGACAACATTTTAAACTTGCTGCTGCTTCTCTTTATGGTCCTATTTGCAATAATCATTTATTTGTGCCCTCAACCTTAGATTCTGCTTATGTTCTATGGGAAAATAGAGGCCTCTCATATTTCTCTGATTTATTTACTGACGGCGTTTTTACAACTTTTCTGATCTATCAAAGAAATTCAATATACCACAGTCTAATTTTTTTCGTTTTTTTTCAAGTACGCAATTTTGTTCATTCTCACTGTCCTTCCTTCCCAGACTTGTCTGAACCTTCTTTATACGAGAGTGTTTAATACAGAAACATGGATCCATATCCATTTTATACAATCTAATTCTTCCTTATATTTTGCCTTCCTCTGCTCGGTTTACACATCAATGGGAGACAGAACTTGGTCTTAGTTTGGATCAGGAATGGTGGAAGAGGCTGCTGACAGGGTTAATTCTTCGTCATCCTGTGCCAAACTGAGTCTGATTCAGTTTAAGGTCTTCCATAGAATTCATCTTACAAACATTAAACTAAGTAAGCTATTTCCAGGTGTGGATGTCACATGCAATAGGTGTTCTCTGGCTCCTGCGAATCATACCCACATGTTTTTCACGTGTCCAAAGCTGGAAGATTTTTGGACCTCCCTTTTTGATACTTTTTCTAACATCCTTAATATTTCTATCGATCCATGCCCTCTTATTGCCATCTTTGGTGTCCCAGCAGTTTTGGATGAGTATACAAAAAAATATGCAAATATTCTTGCCTTTGCCTCATTGATAGCTCGCAGACGAATTTTATTGCACTGGAAGTCTACTAAACCTCCTCCCACTTTCTCATGGTTAGAGGATTTGTTGTCTTTTCTATATATTGAAAAAATTAAGTTCGCACTAAGAGGTTCCACTGACAAATTTTATAAAAACTGGGACCCCCTACTTAATTTTGTCAAGAATACACCATCTATCTTTGCTGATTTGTAATATGTATTTTTAATTATCGTATGGTTTCTGTGTATAATTGCCTAGATCCAGGATGGAATCTGGGTGGTGTCGTTTTATCCTTCCATTTATTTTTATTGTAGTATTATTACCTCTACCTTATTTTTTATTTTTTTTATATTTATTTATTTTTTTATTTATTTTTTTTATAATAATTTTATTATTATTATTGTGTAATTTGTAAACATACTTCTGTTTAATTTTCCTCCTTGGGGTGGGTGGGTCAAGGTTTACTGAGGGTTATGGATTGTTCATGTTTGAGTCCACCCTTAGTAGTTGTTAAAAAGGGGAAAAAGGGAATCTATACTTTTATTGTTATTGCTGTACCCTTTTGTATATCCCAATAATAAAAAAAAATAAAAATAAAAAACACGAGGCAGACACAACCGGACACAACCTGTAAGTAGGCTAAGACTTAATCATTTTAAATGTATTTGCATGTATAATTCCAGACGTAGCCTTGTGTTTTATTATTTTTAAAATGCCAGCGCTGGCTTTATAGGCTTTATGGGCTAGCAGTTATGCTATTTTGTGTCAACGACAAACGCATACAAACATTATGGACCTGAATTTTGTATAAGTACTAATGTTGTAAACGTATTTTTCATGTTAAATATGTTTTATGACGTTATTTTCGATTTGATCAAGAACGTAAACCTGCCAACGCTGTTTGAGTATAACATTAGTAGCCAGCCAGTTGCTATTGTTGCCAGTCAGATGCTATTATGTAAAACAAACGTGCATAAAGTTAAAAAATATAGCAAATTGTCATTCAGAAACCTTTATTAAGAGCCGTGTGTGGTGAGGTTCTGTTTGACTCTCTTCATCGCGGCTTTCTCGGTCTGATTCTGCCTCAAACTGATACTGCAGTCTCAACATATATTTACTTCTGGACCGGAGCTCGCGTCTCCCGTAAAGGTCATGGGCGTTAACCTTCCGGACAACGTGAGCGACAGTTTAGCCAATCACAACACACCGGCCCAAACGAACCAATCTGAGCCCACAACGTCATTCTGAGGGAGTGTTTTCATAGAATCAGGAAGTGAACCGGTCGTTCAGGGGACAGAGGAGAGCGCGGCTGACAATAAAGGTGAAATTTATGAAAAATAACACTTTTAAAAAAAGAAAAACCACGGATACATGCTATATTGCACCCCATAAACACAATCATGCAAAGAAAAAAGGCAGTAAACCCCACCTTCAAAAACAGTGATAAATAGGAAAAAAAAAATTTTACTGGTGAAGCTTTGGAGCAAAAATCTGTATCTAGGGAGGTTAGGGCTGAAATAGTAAAAGCCAAAAGTAAGTATAGGTAAAATATAGAAAAAAACATTTGTAAATGGCGAACTTAGGTCAGCATGGCGTGGGGATTAAAACTATGGCTACAATTAATCAGTATGGTAATGAAACCAAGCAGCATATTAGCCTTAACAGTGTTCAGGATGACAGTCTGCCTGACGCCTTTAAAACTTTTTTTTAACGATTTGAAACGTCAGATTTTATGCATGATGTCTCTAGGATGAAAAACTCCTTGACACCATGTAGGGATATTAAAATATCTCAAAATCAAGTTGAGGTTTTATTAATAAAAAAAGAGGAAAGCTGCAGGCCCGGACCTTATTTGTGGTCACACATTACACCACTGTGCTGGACAACTCAGTGGTGTTTCAAATCTTCTATTGTCATTCCTATCCCTAAAATTAATACAGCTAGGGAATTACAAGATTTCAGACCTGTGGCGCTTACTTCTCTTCTAGTGAAAAACCTAAGAGAAAAGGTTCTTAAAGTGGTTGAGGGCAAACTTGATCCTCTTCAATTTGCATATCAGAGGAATAAAGGCGTGGATGATGCCAAGCTTTTTATTTTGGACACACTTTATAAGCATCTGGAGAAACCCCAATCCCATGCCAGGCTCTTATTCGCTGACTTCTCATCAGCTTTTAACAAAATGCAGCCTCTCATCTTGATCGAGAGGCTTGCTTCTTTTTTAATTGCCAACGCACAGCTTTTAGTTTTATTCCTAAATTTTCTGACTGATAGGACACAGAGGGTTCTAGTAAATGGGGTTACTTCAAAAACCCAAGTCTCCAATACTGGTTCCCCTCAGGGCTGGTGTACTGCTCCCCGCTACTGTTCATTCTTTACATGGATAGTTGCAGGTCTTTTAAAGAGAATAGTTTTTTGGTCAAATTTTCGGATGATACTGCTCTGTTGTCACTTCTCCATGGCACAGAGTCAGATGACGACGTCGTGCACTTCCTGATTTTGTTAAGTGGTGTGATGATAGTATTTTAGACCTTAATGTTTCTAAAACTAAGGAACGATTTTAGGAAAAAGGGACAAATACCTCAGTATGCACAATACATGATGAGGATGTTGAGATTTCGATTCTCATCTGAAGTTCGAAAGGAACTCTGAATCAGTGGTTAAACATGCCCAGCAGCGAGTACATTTATTGCGTAGGCTAAATTCTTTCGGGGTTTCTAAACCTATATTGTGCACTTTGTATCTGTCATATATTGAGAGCCTTCTTACTTTTTCTTTTATTTGTTGGTGTGGGAATATCTCAGTGAAGGATCGAAACTGTTTAAATAATATTGTGAAAGTCTGCTCCAAAATTGTGGGAATCTACTGTAGAAACTGAATTGCCCTTGGGGGATTAATAAAGCTATCTGTTTCTGTATCTATAGTATAACATATATGAATTAAACGTTTGTTTTTAAAGGTTTTTGTAAAAATGTTCTTGTGTTCAAAATAATGTAATGACACACGGAAAAATACTAAGTTAACAACAACAACAAAAAATGGTTTAAGTAGGATGTAGCTTAATTAGCGGTCGGCTAATTATCTTGACAGTAGTGACATGTTTTTTACTGTATTTATCATGGTAAAGTTGCAGGTTCACATGTACAGAAGAAAACGTGCCTCACTTCGCTCTTGGAGTTTTCCGAACTCCTGAAAACTGCAGTTGTCAAGCCCCTCCTGAAAAAGAGCAATCTGGATTAGACCATCTTAAGTAATTATAAACCGATCTCAAATCTTCCTTTCATAGGCAAGATCATTGAAAAAGTTGTCTTCAATCAGCTGAACAAATTCTTAAGCTCAAATGGATACAATTTTCAATCTGGTTTCCGATCGCATCACAGCACGGAGACAGCGCTCATAAAGATAATAAACGATATTCGCTTAAATACTGACACAGGCAAATTATCCGTGTTGGACTACTCTGACCTCAGTGCTGCATTTGACACTGTCGATCACAACATACTTCTTGACAGGCTAGAAAACTGGGTGGGGCTTTCTGGGATAGCCCTAAAATGGTTCAGGTCATACTTAGAAGGGAGAGGTTATTTTGTGAGTATAGGAGAACATAAGTCTGAGTGGACATCCATGAACTGCGGAGTCCCTCAGGGCTCGATTCTTGCGCCACTCCTATTCAACCTGTGCTCCCAATAAGCCAAATAATGAGAAAGAACCAAATCGCTTCAGCTATGCAGACGACACACAGCTCTACTTAACTCTATCGCCTAACAACTACAGCCCCATTGACTCCCTGTGCCAATGCATTGATGAAGTAAACGGTTGGATGTGTCAAAACATTCTGCAGTTAAACAAAGACAAAACTGAAGTCATTGCGTTTGGAAACAAAGATGAAGTTCTCAAGGTGAATGCATACCTTGACGCTAAGGGTCTAACAACTAAAAATCAAGTCAGGAATCTTGGTGTGTGTCTAGAGTCAGACCTTAGTTTCAGTAGTCATGTCAAAGCAATAACTAAATCAGCATACTATCATCTGAAAATATTTCAAGAATTAGATGCTTTGTTTCCAGTCAAGATTTAGAGAAACTTGTGCATGCTTTCATCACCAGCAGGGTGGATTACTGTAATGGCCTCCTCACTGGCCTTCCTAAAAAGACCACAAGACAGTTGCAGCTCATACAGAACGCTGCTGCCAGGATTCTGAGCAGGACCAGAAAATATGATCATATCTACACCAGTCCTCAGGTCTCTACACTGGCTGCCAGTTACATTTAGGATTGATTTTAAAGTATTATTACTGGTATATAAATCTTTTAATGGGTTAGGACCTCAATATATTGCAGATATGCTAACTGAATATAAACCCAACAGATCGCTCAGATCATTAGGATCACATCAGCTAGAAATACCAAGGGTTCACTCTAAGTATGGAGAGTCTGCTTTTAGCTATTATGCTGGAACCAGCTTCCAGAAGAGATCAGGTGTGCTCCAACAATAGTCACATTTAAATCCAGACTCGAAACACAAAACACATCTGTTTAGCTGTGCTTTTACTGAATGAGCACTGTGCCACTGTTCGTCCACTGACTGTACTTCATTTTATTCTAAATTGTTTTAATTTACTGTATTTTATTTTTATCATTATTTTTATTTTTAATTATTTCATATTTTTTTATTCTAAACTGTTTTAATTATTCTGATTTCTTTTGATTATTTTAATTTATTCTATGTAAAGCACTTTGAATTGCCATTGTGTATGAAATGTGCTATATAAATAAACTTGCCTTGCCTTGCCTATTACACGATAGCTAGCTTTATTGGCATGTTTAATTGTCTAAAAATACACACTTTTTATAAATAAATAATGATCGATTATACAGTCGTGAAGAATAGCCTTACCTGTTGCAAAGATTGCAAAGATGACGATAATAATAGCGGTCACTGATTGGTCAAAAGTAAGCCATAGGAGCAGAGCCAGGAGAGAACGCGATTGGTCAAAAGTAAGCCACAGGAGAGAACGCGATTGGTCAAAAGTAAGCCACAGCAGAGAAACGTGGGCTTACTTTGGCTCAACCGGTAGCATGCGAGAGGTAGCAGGATCAATGCCCACATTCTCCACGCTGTGTAATGGCCTTTTTTCGCTCACTTCAAAGGACACTCCCTAGATGAGCTTTTGAGGATCAGCGCTGTGGAAAAGTTTTTTTAGGACGAGGTACTGCGCACATTCCTGTCAAAACATGCCTGGCCTGCCTCCATTCCTAAGGCACCACTGCTGCACCATCTCACAGCCTGTCCCTTAACATCAGTACCACTTGCCTCAAAGTACAGCAGGACAAGCAGTGGTCAAGAGGAAGTCTGCAGCTCCAGCCCAACGCACAGATTCTCTCCAGTCTGTCTGCCCAAGGTTGCCAGAATAGAGCCAGTTGTTCCCTCTGCATACATCTCCACCTACCCCTGCCCCCTTTGCCTACTGTCTTAGGCCCCAGCACTGCCAGTAGCCCTCTTGTGTATGTATTTCCGACCCCATAAGCCAGTGCATTCAAACGGATTACTCCTGCTGGCCCGCTTTCCTCCCCACCATCTGCCCGGAGGACTTACAATCATACAGTTGACAAAAAAAATGCAGTCAGTGCCAACAGCCCCGCAACAAAGAAAGTGGCCACAGCCAGTATTATGTGTACATATACTTTCCCCAAAATGCTGGTATTTCACTTCACTTGTGAGCTTGTGAGCCTAATTTTGTCTATTATATATATGTATATATATATATATATATATATATATATATATATATATATATATATATATATATATATATTTTTTTTTTTTTTTTTACCAGAATCTTCTACCTTTATTACTTTTTTATTTGGTTTATTTATTTATTTCATATTTGTATTTTATATTTAATTATTAAATTATTTTTTACATGTGCCATGCTTACTGTGTGAGAGAGATAATTAAGATGAATATTTTGTAATAAATGTTTAATATATTTAAACAGCAATCCTTTATTAATTGCCAACATTCTCTCAGAGAAGACAATTACATTGTTGCAGTTCTTTCAATTATAATTTATTTCATGTTGAAATTTGATTGTATTATTGAATTGGGTATTTTTTCTCAAGCAAATATGTAAAATACATACATACAAATAACACATGAATATAGTAATAACTTTTTATCATTAATCATTCTGCGAGCCTGAGTCAAAACACTGATTTTGCAAAAACGCAGCTTAACTATTATTATTATCATTATTATTATAGGCCTATATTATTATTATTATTATTACAGACCTATGTATCTAATATAGTATATTTCAAGGAACTCGATATTTATATGGGTAATAAATAAATATAAACATGTATCCATACAATGAGAAATGAGTTCATGTCAGTGATTAACCCATGAAACATATAAAAAAGCAATTTTCTATAAAATATGAATACCAATCTACCAAAAATCACACAGACGGGTCAAAGGTGGATTTACCTTTTCCCTTTCCTTTCATTTTTTTTCTCTTTTTTTCCTTCTCTTCTCTCTCCTTTTTCCTTTTCCCCCTTCTTCCCCTTCTTTTTCCTTCTTCCCTTCCTCAAACAGCTTGAGTCCAAAGTGCAAACCATTGAACCTTGGAACCTTGGTATGGGTCGCCTTTCCTCAATGGCTGAAGAGATTAAAAGAAAAGCATTAGATCGGGCTCATCCGGGATTTGATCCCAGGATCTCTCGCAGCCAAAGCGAGAATCATACCCCTAGACCAATGAGCCAAGACAGAAGTCACTTCTGCTGTTGCCTGTACGCAAACATTTCCGTTTACATGCCGTGATGGACCTCCTTAAATGAGCTTTTGAGGATCACTGCTGTCGAAAAGTTTTTTAGGTGTTTAGTCATTCTGCCAAGAAGCATGACGGCAAATGTTTTAGAACCTTTGTTCTTGCTGACTGTTTTTAGAGTTTCACAGCCACATAAGCAGTTGCGCATCACCTCCCAGATAGCACAAGTGTATTTGATGTAATATTTACATCTGGAAGACGTATTTTAAGAGTGTTTGATCATCTGCAATACGTCTATAGGATGTCTCCTGTCAGATGTCAAATAGACGTTTAGAAGATGTCTTTAAGATGTAATGATTTAGAATGCACGTTAAACTGACATCTTCTAAACGTTCTATTTGATATCTGACAGGAGACGACAGATAGACATATTGCAGATGAGCAAACACTCTTAAAATACGTCTTCCAGATGTAAATAGTTTTTCCGCCGTCCGCTAAAAAAGCTAAAAAGGTTCCACCGAGATTTGAACTTGGATCGCTGGATTCAAAGCCGAGAGTACCGTAAAAAGGACCACTCAATTGCCACAATAAAGTAACTAAATGAACATTATAAACAGGTGGAAACACTATAGTGATGCAAGTAAAAATAGGACACTTTACAAAAAAGAACCTGTGATCATCCATCCTCAAGGTCAGTGGGCAAGCAGAGGTCCACAAATTGTGATAAACTATGTGTATGGTAGTGATGTGTCGTTCATGAACGATTCGTTCATTTTGAACGAATCTTTAATATGACTCGGGACTACCGAGTTGTCTCGGGAGTGATTCGTTCATTTTGTGTTACCCGCGCATGCGCATTGCGCACCATATGGATTCTGAATCTGTACTGGAAATAGAAATGATTAGTTCATCTCTCAAGTTCGGGTTCGGCGGGTCCAGAGTCTTTCGTTCTTCCTGTCAGTCCATTGAGCCTATGCTGTCAGACCACCGGAAAGAGGAATGATTAGTTCATTTGAGTCTTCGGGTTTGAGTCCTTCGTTCTTTAGTCACGTGAATTGTTACCGTATTGAATAGCCTAATTCACAAACTAATTCACAAACTTTTTACAAACAAGCACGTAGATGATGTATAATATAATAGTAGTTAATTAATGTATAATATATAATAAAATACCACAGATGCATTATATAGAAAAGAGACGGACAGGGACAATAATAAGGAATAATGGAACTTTTGTTTATAATGTTTATTGAACATTGTGACGGGCGCATAGCTATCGTCACGGCAGCGAGATGCTGCCTATTCAAGTACACAAAGACTGAGTCCAAATGTTTGTCTAGCACGTAAATGTTTTTTTTTTTTGTTAATCTTTATACTGTTACAAATCAGCGGTTAATCTAGCCTTTCATAACAAAATCTCATATTTCCCGTAGGTTTTGGTGTGCACACTTTTAACAGCTAATACTGCGGTGATTTAAATGCTATAGCTATTTTTATCAATACAAATCTTGCTGTATTCAAGAAAATCATGCCATTTACATCACAGTTATAATTCGTTACAATAATTACACAATACATGTTTTCAATAGGTATCTGTTTATTTAGTTTAAGAGAAACATTGCTTTAACATACCATCTTTGTTGTACTGGCGTTTCCGTTTGTTTGTGTAAAGGAAATTTTGCCGCTATTGTGGGGTTTAAATGACGCTATGACTTCCGGGTCATTACAAAAATGACCCGGAGTTTGAGTAATTAATTTATGGCTGTTAAATGTGATTTGTTGCTTGCCAATTGACAGTTGAAACTGTAGAAATAATATTATGTGATTTTCTAGATTTATAGAGGTTGTATTTCATGCTGTTTTAAGCATTTATGTGGTTGTTATCTGAGCCACCCCTGTATTGTTATCATGTGTTGGTATGGTCCAATTCCATGGGTGAACTCAGGTCTATAAAGGCTAGTATTTTCATTCTGTAAGGGGAGCTTGGGGTGAAAGGACAAATGTTTGTCCTTGCTCTAATTTTGACTTGTGTTAAGGTCAATTTTTGAGAGAGTTTGATTAATTATTTTTTTTTATTTTTTTTTTTTTTTTGACTCTCATGTCAATTTCTTTTGTTTATTCAAAAGTGTTTTTTATTATTATTATTATTATTATTGTTATTTTTTTTTGCCTTTCATTGGCCTTAATTGTGGAAAATAAAAACCCCATCTATACAAATTCATCTAACTTCTCCTGAGTGCTATATCTGCTCATGACCCTTCAGTCACGTCTACCCATAACATTTGGTGGCAGCGGTTTCCGGGTAAACAGTGTCCGAGCAGCACTCGGGGATTCAAGATGGACAATCAAGGCAGTGGTGCAGCGCCCCCTAGAGATGGATCGGCTATGAGTACTAGGCCAAAATCTACTGTCTCATCCAAGCATCCTACTCCAGTGGTGGAAGACAGGACAGACCGCTTGGAGAGGATTGTAAGAACTATGGCGGAGTCTCAGCGGCATCAGCAGGACCAGTTAGAGGCAGAGGCGCTTCGGCAAGAACGGAGATGGAAAGGTATGGAGCACCAATTCAAGCAACTGCAGCAACTAGTGAGAGGCGACACAATATTAACACAGTCGATGGGGCAACCACTCACCGGACAGCCGCAGATGTACCCATCTAGTTCACGCCCTACGACATCCTTTGATCCGCTCAACATGCCATTTCTGGATGTACCCACTCCTCAGCCACATCCAGATCAGCACCCAGTACAAGGGATGCAGAGCTCCCTCAACTCCACTGCTCTCGGCCTTGCAACACCGATGAACCTCCAACGGGGGTGGAAACCCCCTAGGATGTCCTCGTATGAAGAGGACGAAGATATTGAACATTATTTGACCACCTTCGAAAGACTCGCAGCAGCAAGTCAATGGCCCCATGAGACTTGGGTATTGTACTTGGTGCCCTTGTTGAATGGTAAGGCCAGATCTGCCTATGTAGCCATGTGTGTTGAAGACAGCCAGGATTACATGAAAGTGAAGCAAGCCATTCTCAACAAGTTCAACATCAGTACAGAGACTTACCGCCAGCGTTTCCGCTCCAAGTCTATTAAGGAGGGGGAGACGGCGAAAGAACTTCAAGCCAGGCTAAAGGACCTGATGGAGAAGTGGCTAGTTCCAGAGACCCGAACCAGGGACCAGGTGTGTGATCAAATTGTGTTGGAGCAGTTTTTGGGCATGCTGTACCCTGAGTTGCAAGTATGGGTGAGAGAACGCACTCCGGGGTCGTCGGCACAAGCAGCAGAGCTGGTGGAGACCTTCATGGCGGCCAGACAAACCAAAAGAGGCTATCATCTGGGTCCACAACAACAGGACTACAGAAGACCCTACCAAGCAGCCCAGAGAGAGCCAGAGAAGACAGTTCCTGGTAGGTCTGCGGGTGGTAACAGTCGTGTGGTTAGACCATCTAATAGCCCCAATGTTAGCCCCACGCCAGCTGGAACACCTAGAGTACCTATTTGTCACGGTTGTGGTCAGCAAGGTCACATTAGGCCCAATTGTACACTGAAGAAAGTGTCTGATTCTAGACTATGTTACCTACCTGGCCCTAGCAAGCACTTACCTTGTGTATCTTCGGATGTTACTGTCCCTGTGAAGATAAATGGAAAGATTGTACAGGCTTTAGTTGACTCGGGAAGTAGTCAGTCTTTCGTTCTTCAATCGTGTTTGAGGTCTGATTTCCAGCCCGTAGGTAAAGTGAGGGTCCGTTGTGTGCATGGAGATGAGACAGAGCACCAGACCAGTGAGGTTCTCATAGAGATTAATGGCCAAAAATACTTGTTAACCGTAGGGATTTTAGACAAATGCCCTTACCCGGTGATTTTAGGCCAGGATGTGCCAGTTCTTACAGAACTTTTGCAAAGTGTTAACACAGTCAGTGCCTATGTTACAACTAGAGCACAGGCCAAGACCAAAATAGACTCCAACGGGTGGTCAGAGTTACCATTTGAGAATCGTCCTGGTGATAAACCTAAAAAGTCCAAGGCAGAGAAGCGTAGAGCAAAGGTGGCAGGTACATTGGTGCAGGAAAGTCTGTCCTTTCCACAGCTAGAGGACATTGAAGCCTTTGTAGACTTCAAGAAGCTTCAACAGGAAGACCCCACACTTAGCTCTTGCTTTTCTTCTGTTAAGACTGATGATGAAGCTAGGGATGCCATGAGGGAGGGTGACCGGTGTTTTGTTGTCAATAAGGGGAAATTGTATCGAGTGAGTACAGACACAGAGCAGTTAGTGATTCCTAAGACTCTGAGAGCCAAAGTGTTACACCTAGGTCATAGTATTCCATGGTCAGGACATCTAGGCAGGGAGAAGACTGAGAAGAGAATCCTGCAAAGATTTTATTGGCCTGGTGTTAACAGGGACATAGCAGAGTACACTAGGTCTTGTCCAGAGTGCCAGTTGTCTGCTCGATCCAAAAGAGGCTTAAAAGCTCCCCTCATCAGTCTCCCAATTATTGATACGCCTTTTAGTTCGAATTCGCTATGGATGTAGTTGGTCCCTTAGAGAGGAGTAGGTTCAGGGCACCGCTATATCTTGGTAATTTGCGATTACGCAACACGTTACCCTGAAGCATTCCCCCTCAGAAATACTAAGGCAAGGCAAGTGGCCAATAGTTTGATTCAACTTTTCTCTCGTGTGGGTATCCCCAAAGAAATCTTAACTGATCAGGGAACTAATTTCACCAGCAGGGCACTGAGACAGGTGTATTCCCTGTTAGGGATTCGGGGCATTAAAACCACACCCTACCACCCGCAGACCGACGGTATGGTTGAGAGATTCAATCAGACCCTGAAGTCGATGCTAAGGAAGTTTGTGTCGGAATCAGGAGCTGACTGGGACCAGTGGCTTCCATACCTATTGTTTCGCCTACAGAGAGGTACCGCAGGCATCCACCGGGTTCTCCCCCTTCGAACTCTTGTTCGGGCGGGAAGTGAGAGGCCCACTGGACATTCTCCGAGAGGGTTGGGAGGGGGACGCTCCTCATCAGCCAACCAACATTGTGAGTTATGTCCTGAAAATGCGAGAGAAGCTGGACCAGCTGAGTTCCAGGGCTCACCAACATCTGGCTCAAGCTCAAACGAGGCAGAAAACGTGGTATGATCGGACAGCACGTAGTCGCACCTTCGTGTCCGGACAGAAAGTGCTGCTGCTGTTGCCTTCATCTGAAAGCAGTTTACTGGCGAAGTGGCAAGGCCCTTTCAAGGTACTTCGTAAGGTCGGTGAGGTTACCTATGAAATCTCAATGCCAGACAGACGTCGCTCTAAACAGATCTTTCACGTGAACCTCTTAAAACAATGGATTGATCGACCATCTTCTGTACAAGACCAGTTGTGGGCGCGGACTGTGGAAGAGGAAGAGGAGCCGTCGGAGCAGTACTTTCCTACTGTGGGCAGCGAGTCAACCTACCCCTCCGTCACCCATTTGACAAATGAACAGCAGGAGGACCTAAAGAAAATCATCCCAAGAGGCCTGTTCCGAGATCAGCCAGGGCGAACTGACATCATCACCCACGACATCCGGCTGACTTCTCCAGGTCCTATCCGGCAGACCACCACCAGGGTTCCAGCGCGACTGATCCCCGCACTGAAGCAGGAGGTGGCGGCGATGCTGGAAATGGGGTGATTGAGACGTCACACAGCGAGTGGTGCAGTCCCGTGGTCCTGGTGCCAAAAAAGGATGGGGGGCTCCGCTTCTGTGTAGACTTTTCGAAGCTGAATACCATCTCAGCTTTTGATCCATATCCCATGCCTCGTGTAGACGAGTTGGTGGAGCGCCTGGGAAAGGCTGAGTTCCTTAGCACCTTGGACTTGTGTAAAGGATACTGGCAAGTGCCACTCAACGCCCAAGCACGAGAACTGACCGCCTTCAAAGCTCCATCGGGATTGTTCCAGTTTAAGGTCATGCCCTTTGGCCTTCATGGAGCAGCGGCAACATTCCAACGTCTCATGGATGAAGTGCTGAGGGGCGCTGAGGACCATGCCGCTGCTTACATTGATGATGTCATCATTCACAGTTCGTCGTGGGAAGAACATCTTCAACACCTTAGTGATGCCTTCCGAAGGATTCGGCAGGCGGGGTTGGTAGTAAATGCCAGCAAATGCCAGCTTGCCAGGTCTGAAGTGTGCTACTTGGGATATGTCCTGGGTGGCGGTACTATACGTCCTCAGGTCAGCAAGGTGGAAGCCATACGCAACTCCCAGCCACCTACAACCAAGAAGGGAGTTAGATCTTTTCTGGGGTTGGTCGGATGGTACCGGCGCTTTATTTCCAACTTTTCAAGCCGAGCAGCTCCCTTGTCAGATCTCACTCGTAAGACCAGCCCCAATAAAGTGGTCTGGACTGCAGAGTGTCGGGCAGCTTTCCACGACCTGAAAGAGAGCATGTGCCACGAACCAGTGTTACAGAGTCCTGACTTTTCCTTACCCTTCACGGTGCAAACGGACGCTTCTGGCATTGGACTGGGAGCAGTTTTGCTGCAGGGTGAGGGGGAGGACAAAAGACCTATACAGTTTGTGAGCCGCAAACTTTTCCCTCGTGAGACTCGTTACTCCACCATTGAAAAGGAGTGTCTGGCCATCAAGTGGGCGCTGGACACTTTAAAATATTACCTTGTTGGCAAAGAGTTTGTCTTGGAGACAGACCACAGGCCTTTGCAATGGCTACACCGTATGCGTGACTTTAATTCCAGAATCACCCGCTGGCACCTATCCTTGCAGCCATACAGGTTTACTGTGAGGTATAGAGCGGGAAAGGATGAACGTTATTGCTGACTTTCTTTCACGTCAGGAGATGGATCTAGACGTGCTCTCTTAAGGGGGGGGTGTGTGACGGGGCGCATAGCTATCGTCACGGCAGCGAGATGCTGCCTATTCAAGTACACAAAGACTGAGTCCAAATGTTTGTCTAGCACGTAAATGTTTTTTTTTTTGTTAATCTTTATACTGTTACAAATCAGCGGTTAATCTAGCCTTTCATAACAAAATCTCATATTTCCCGTAGGTTTTGGTGTGCACACTTTTAACAGCTAATACTGCGGTGATTTAAATGCTATAGCTATTTTTATCAATACAAATCTTGCTGTATTCAAGAAAATCATGCCATTTACATCACAGTTATAATTCGTTACAATAATTACACAATACATGTTTTCAATAGGTATCTGTTTATTTAGTTTAAGAGAAACATTGCTTTAACATACCATCTTTGTTGTACTGGCGTTTCCGTTTGTTTGTGTAAAGGAAATTTTGCCGCTATTGTGGGGTTTAAATGACGCTATGACTTCCGGGTCATTACAAAAATGACCCGGAGTTTGAGTAATTAATTTATGGCTGTTAAATGTGATTTGTTGCTTGCCAATTGACAGTTGAAACTGTAGAAATAATATTATGTGATTTTCTAGATTTATAGAGGTTGTATTTCATGCTGTTTTAAGCATTTATGTGGTTGTTATCTGAGCCACCCCTGTATTGTTATCATGTGTTGGTATGGTCCAATTCCATGGGTGAACTCAGGTCTATAAAGGCTAGTATTTTCATTCTGTAAGGGGAGCTTGGGGTGAAAGGACAAATGTTTGTCCTTGCTCTAATTTTGACTTGTGTTAAGGTCAATTTTTGAGAGAGTTTGATTAATTATTTTTTTTTATTTTTTTTTTTTTTTTGACTCTCATGTCAATTTCTTTTGTTTATTCAAAAGTGTTTTTTTTATTATTATTATTATTATTATTGTTATTTTTTTGCCTTTCATTGGCCTTAATTGTGGAAAATAAAAACCCCATCTATACAAATTCATCTAACTTCTCCTGAGTGCTATATCTGCTCATGACCCTTCAGTCACGTCTACCCATAACAAGGTGTCTTTGTTTCCACAGTATTTTCAATTTTGATATTTTTAGGTCAAACTGTTCTTGTCTGTCAGTCATAGAATGGTGGTCTATGGGGTCTCCCTCAAAGAGCATGCACAGAGAAGTACAAATTAAACATGATTTAATGACTCGTGAAATATTGATGGCCTAAGACACGAAACAAGCCGTTTGTGTGAGAAAACGAACAGTATCGTTTTTACCTAACCAGTATCGTTTTTGTTTAGATCAAAATTTTTTGGTGGGGTAGTTTGGTCTGGACTCGATCCATTGATTGTCGGACCAATCAGGATTGCCAGGGCGGGCTTTATTCGATGATAGACAGATGTATCTGCAGTTACGTAATCATCACGTTATCTAAGAGCGCTTGGGGTTGAACTGGTTTCCCTCCAAGATGACTGCAGCTGGAGATTCCGCTATCATTTCTATTGTACAAGAAATCGACAGTGCATTCCTTTTAATAGACGAACAGAGAACTGCAATCAAGGCATTTGTCGTTTAGAAAAGATGTGTTTACCGTCCTTCCTACGGGATTCGGCAAAAGTGTAATGTATCAGCTGGCTCTCGATGATCGTGAAGAAGATGGGATGCAATGAAAACCCTGTGGTCATTGTGGTTTTTCGTTTGGTCACTCTCATAGATGACCAAGTAAAAGAAGCAACACTAATTTTTTTACTACTTCCAGTGTGCGTTTAGTTGAGTTCTGTTGACAACTATGTTATGCAATTATGTAGCTGACTTGCTGCGTTGCTCTGATTGGTTGTAGGTCTATCCAATTGAGTGCAGAGTTTTTTCCTGGTTCGAATTAAAGACACGCCTCATAATCAAAGCCCTATGGAGCAGTATCAGACTTACATTCTGAATAGAATATGAGTATGACGAAGTCATAATTTAAAGGTACAATATGTAAGATTTTTGCAATAAAATGTAAAAAAATCACTTGCACAATGTGATATATTTCCTGCAGTTATGTACTTACATCATCCCAAAAGTTCCCAAAGATTTTAAATTTCAGAGAAATTCCCATTTTAAATAATGGCTTGTCTCTGGTCATTGTCGCCTGTCAATGACGTAATATCTGAATTATCCCTGGTTTCCGCTCATACAGCCATAGTAATCATGGTGACATGTCTAGCGGCATGCTCACGCTGTTGTTGTTTCCTTCAAACATTATGGACCATGGCAAGCAGACTTTGGGAGGAAAGGAGAAATGAAATGGAGATCAATATCAGCGAGGCGTTTTTGAGATGCAGAGTTTTGAGTCCATGACAAACTTCGACTTGACAGAGACGCCGCTATTGCATGTACTTTATTAGACAGGAGAGCAAATGTACATAAAACTAATCAATGTTGTTTATCTCAACATGATGAAATGTTAGAATATGATCAGTATGTTATTCTAATGTTGATCTAACTTACTACTGGTCTCCTACAGCCAACAAACTACCACATAGAACAACATTCTAACTTTCAACAGACTCAAATGCAGTTTAGAAGTAGACCAAGTGAAGCAACGCTGCGTTACCTCACAAGTTTCATTCGTCTAATAAACTGACCCTTTGTGAGAAGTAATTCAGCACTTGTGGGTGGTTCAGTAGAATGAAATGCCCTCATTTTGCGTGTGGCTCCAATATCTGTCTCTCATTAGCAATCGCGCCCTGCTTCATACCACAGTCACAGTCTAGCTTCTGTTGCAGTGATGATTTGAGCCGTGAATATTGGTGGGATTACTTTGTGTGTGTAAATATGGATTGTTGCTTTTAGAAAGAAAACACACAATTGCAACCTCCTTCCAACCCATCTGTCCCTCCAGAGGTTGTGCCCTTGAGCAATTACACTGTGATGAACTCCATGGTTGTGCCAGAAACGTCTTTCCCCTGCCCCTGGATTTAGTATTTAAGGCCTCATCTCTGCTCGTTGCCCTCTCTTCCTCCCTCACTCCCTTTGTCCCTAATGCTGGCTGGATGATGTATGAGACAGATCTGGAGTGAAAGGTCACGTCCACCGGAGAGAGTGTGAGCTTTAAAGAAGAGTGTGTTTTAGCAGCGGTGTGTGATGTAATCAGAGCGACTCTGTGGTGCGGGCAGCTGATGGAGTGATTAATAAGGGTCCATCAGTAACCCCAGGGCGACAGGCGCTGCTGTGGCTGAGAGCGAGTGACCTGCTGATGCACTGTCTTTGACTGTGTGAGTGTCATCATTCCTTCCTCAGCGTAATTCATCACCGCTACGGCCCAGACAACACATTCCCTTTCTAGACCCAACAATCCCCGACTGAACGGAGCCCTGGAGTCCAACCCATAACCCCACTAGCCTGAAAACAATATCCTCCACTGTTCCACTAAAATGAAACCCAAACATAACAATAACCTTTGAAAGAACTGTTAACTGAGAGGCTGTTTACACGACACCGTTTTCAACTAAAAACGTAAAACGTTTTGGCGTTGAAAAACTGGTTGGTGATTTGGCAGTTCGCTTACACGACAACAGCATTTTGGGTGCCTGAAAAGGCAAACTTTTGAAAACAATAGCATTTAGTTTACCCCACAGACTGCAAGTCGTACTTGACAGCACCTTGGAAGCGAATCCGAGCCATTTTATTCTTAACAAACGTACATTTAGAAAATGGAATAAAGCTCGAATGTTTGAGCAACCAAACACCCATCTCCAACCCATATTGCTCTGTGAGGTTTCAACAGTCGCTTTGGTCAGGTGGTATTCATAGCATTGCAGGCGGGACTCAGCAGACACTTTAGATTCTAGAGAGCATTTGATTGGACAGAAGATGTGATGAGAAGCTGAAGTCCGCTGTGATGTCATAAAAATCCATGATCCATTTTAGCGGAAGCGAGAGACTAAGTTTTGAATGCTAAGTTTAAAGTTTTGAAAGTTTTGAATCTCCTAAATGCGAATTTTGTCATTGTTTTGGAGAACACCAGCTTATTCATAACCTTAAGGCTAAACTATTCATACTAAAGCTAAAATACATTTTGATTTCAGTGGGCCTTTAGTTCATATTGTAGTTACCTATCATATACACTTAGGATGGCTTTAGGGTGAGTAAACTATCAAGGTGAACTATCACTTTATGGTAGGGTTGGCAATTTTTGTTATAGTCAAACTCTTTTTCATATCCTGATAGCAATCAATAAGAGTAGTGGTCTAAATATTAAAAAAATGCACATATACTGTTTGTCCAATCATTACAATCGATCCAATACCTGCCGAGTCAACGCAGCAACAATCTGATTTAGAGAATTATGTATTACTAACAGAAGCCTTATGCATGACATCATATTCTACTGCACATATTCTGACATTTTTACATCTTACCCTGGGAATCTGATCTCCAGCATGCCCTGAGCACCTCCACAGCTTTAAGTATTCGAATTTCACTCGGTAACTACAGATTTCTGTCCAAACATGAATCCTTGAGAGGAATCTTCTATAAACTGTAGCCTTCAATGTGTACCCAAACTTCCCTTTAAAAGTCTCGATTTCGGTCAGGCTTCAACAAGAGTAGGAGGTAGATTCAATTCATTCAGGCAGAAGAAGGTAAACAGGCTAGCATACACTGTCAATAGTTTCCATGGTGCTTCAGAACAACATTTCAAAAGGCTCAGTCCGTTCTATGAAATATGAATCAAGAGCTTAACTCTGCTCTTGCCAGGGTTTTGGCTTGTTTTCCTACTCTCAGTAGCAATTTGAATATCCCGAGCCAGGCTAATTAACAGGGGAAATTCATTTATAGACGAGAATCAAAGAACTGGCCACATCAAAAGTGCCATTTTGAAGTTCACACGACTTTGTTAACCATAATAGAGATGACAGTCCTGCCAAGAAGTCTCCGCAGGCCCTGAAGACCACCTCTGGAAAATGAATTTCACCCTTCAGATTTGGTATATTAAATGTCTTTTTTGAATTCTGAAAAGTGTGTGTAAGGAACGTAGTGTGTATGCGCTCGACACTGAGTGGCATTTGTGCCCCATCTACACATGCCTTCATTGTTCTTTTCCCTTTCGCTGTCTATTTACCTTTTGCATTGCATTCCACACACGTTCCTGATCAGACCGCTTGCCTTCAAGGGTGTCCATGGTGTCTGCCATTAGAGCCAGCAGCTGCCAGGAGGAGATAAAGATTATCACTGCTCAGTTCTCACAAATGCCATAACTTTTCTAAACACTGCACCTTAAAAGCTAATTAAAAATCATTTGTTGGCAGCTGATTTTTAGAAGTCATCTCTCATTTAATGATGACTTCCTTCTTGTTCCCCTTTTGGGTGGTGGAGAGGGGAGGGATGGTCTTGGGTTTTTACAAGGCTGGTGGTTAGAAACTAAAACAATGTAGACAAATTGAGGAACAACACTCGTCCATCACAGGGCACAGCGGATGGTAATGTACACAGGGCTGCCTGCTGAGACCCATTTACCTGAAGCTCCAGGATGGAGGAGTAAGAGGGAGAAGGAAGGGGAAGTTAAAGGCACATTAAGAAACAGAGAACGTGATAGATAAATAATGTAAATGGGGTCAATGATGTGGCACTTATTCATCAATTCGTTAATTTTAGTTCGTTTTTTTATGGCAGTTTTTACAGTTTAAAAAAACAATAATTGTCCTCAAGATTAAAATCAGTGTGATATGAGCTCTAGGAAGGAAAATTATGGAAAAAGGAAATTACATCTCGGAGAGGAACAGTGTACACCCAAACAAAAATACCAGATAATATATTTTTAGTTTGTCATATATCCTATGGATGGTACAAACTCAAGAAAACTAAATGTAATATTCATAATTGAAAAAAAAAGTTTGATACTTCACACTCAGACACAAACTTTTTGTTTGTGTGTGCACAATGCTATCTCACAACCAATTTGCAATCGAATTCGTACAAGTGATTAAAAAGTGGCTAATTTGTACAATTTGTCTAAACCCATGTGATGGGTAGTTTTAGGGGCGGGTTAGGGGTAGGTCATTCGTACGAATTCATGCGAATTTGGCCAACTCGTAAAATATGTACGATTTAGCAAAAATTGTGGCGAGTGAGTAAAAAGTGGCTAATTTGTACGACCTCACTCGTACGAATTTGTACGATTTGTCTAAACCCACGTGGTGGCTATGTTTAGGGGCGGGGTCAGGGGTAGGTCATTCGTACGAATTCATACAAATTTGGCCAACTCGTAAAATATGTACGATTTAGCAAAAATCTTACTAATTCGTTCGAGTGATTAAAAAGTGGCTAATTCGTATGGCCTCACTCGTATCGAATTCGTAAGATTTGTCTAAACCCATGTGATGGGTAGGTTTAGGAGCGGGGTCAGGGGTAGGTCATTCGTACGAATTCATACGAATTGGCCAACTTTTTAAAATATGTACGATTTAGCAAAAATCGTACTAATTTGTACGAGTGAGGTCTTTACGAATTAGCCACCTCTGTAATAATTTTTTTTTTCAAAACCTCTTTTGAAGCAACAATTACTCATATACATATGGCCTACTTATATACATATATGTGCTTCTCTAATGTAGGTTTCTATTTAACTGCTCATTTAGGACTTTGCAATTTGTCTGTATGATTCTGGGAGGTGTTGTATTGCGCCCATACAAATATCCCGGTAATTGAACGCCCGTGGCTCTCCATTCATGGCAGATTTGGTCTCAATCTCACATATATCACGCTCTATTGATCTGGGCTAATCTCACCACTGTGGAGCGCTAATCTAGTAAAGAGGCAATTATGGTGCTTCAGCACTGTATGCCAGAATGAGATTTATGCCATCTCCTTCTTCTATTCTTTCTTTTTTTCTCTCTCATTTTCTCTGTTCTGTTCCATCACTTGCATGCACAATAGCGGTTGTCGTCTTTGTCTGCGTTAGTTTCCCTTTCAGTCTCATAAATATTCACAACAGAGCTGTTTTATTGCCGTGTATAATTCCAGACTTTATTAAATCAAGCTGGCCTGGTTCTGCTCTTGTGGTATGATGCTACACGATCGCTCCCTCAAAACACACGTGGGTAAAACTTCCTGACTAATTAGATTTTCTGATCCAAAAATTGCATACCATTGTGAGGATATATAAGAATCTTGTATGACTAATAAAAACCAGTTGAAATTGCTTAACATTTTTGATGAGTTAAAGCATTGTAATGACATAAATACATGAAATATAACTTATTGATCATGCAATTTTTTACAGTGTAAAAATATTAAATTTTTCTTGTAAAAAAAGTACTCTACTTTTGAATAGGACTGCGTATTGATACAGATATCCCAATTTGAAATAAAATTTCATTTACTAGCTCTCAATTCAATTGAATTGATTTTGATTTGGGAATATTTGCTGATGAATGAAATTCTCACTACTGCTGCAAATTATTCAAGGTGTTGTCAGTAATTCGCTTTTTTTGAACTATTTGTTAAAATAATCGACTCATTTAAAGGAGCATAACGCAAGTCTCTGAGTTTTTGCAGAACTACGCCCCCTCTGGTGACAAATGAAACTGCGTGCGCGCTCATGGAATACCATAGACTTTATAGAGTAGACATATACACGGAATACACGCACGTTTGCACAAGCTGTTCATAACCAAAGGAGAATCAGGCACACATCTTTTGTTACAGTCATTATGAGGTAATACAGTTATAAATCTGCAAGTCATTTAAAATATATGAAAGGAAAGGCATTTGAGTAAATTACACACTTATGTAGGCCTATGTGTGTGTGAGGGGAAAACAGGGGTAGAAAACTTCGGCTTTTGTTTCCATTGATCTCCATGTTGAACTGTTTTATGTGCTTACTGTATCCACTTATGATTGTATTATTATGGAAACACGTTCATGAACACGTTTGAGCCCTAGAGCAGACCGCCCGAGATCTCTCCGTTTGTTGAAAGCCTTCCCGATGTTGACTCTAGTCTTATTCCGACGACTGGCACTGGACAGACAGAAGTTGTATTTTCTTTGCCTCACGTGGAGTTTGCGTTGGGGTTTGTAATGAACTACAAGCCGGTCTCTTTGGGGCTGTTTTTACACCTGGCCACAATGCGTTTTCTCAGATCTATCTGATTTATCAAAACGATTCCATTACCTGGTCACATAAATGTGTTTTTGCAAAACGGATATTAATCTGATATTCAATTCCCGCGTTATATACAGATTTCATGAAGTGCACGTCACCGAAAGCAACAGATGAGCTGCATTTTATAAATCATTCGGCTTCGGCTATTTCAAAATCAGCAAAGACAGCAATAAGAGAGAGCGGCAAAAGCTCTGGTATGAGATCATTTCATTTCTTAAGGCTACTTTTAATGAAGATAGTGGAGGTAGAAGGTAACTTAGTGTTAATCGTATGCGTCTTACTTTCACTTTCATTTGCGATAGATTGCGGCGCGCTTGCTTATAAATACACTCGCCTGCTCATCTGATGCACGTCGTCATATATGACTAAAACAACATGACATAGCCTGTTTTCAACAACCAGATGCATTTACACTTGTCCAGTTTCGTCTGGAATACAGCCCAGACCACGTCCTCAAGTGGTTTGAGCTGTCGGATTCAAATCCGTCTGGATTCAACCTGGTCTTTTCACGATCGAATAAGTTATCCAATCACAGAAAACACATGAAGTGACCAGATGTAGACTAAACAGCCCCTTTGAATCCATCTTCTACTTTTGGGAAAGTTGACTAAAGTTGCGTAGCTCGAGTTGTCTTCTCTGATACGGAGAACGGGCGAATACACTATCCTGCAGGCACATAGCCAGGCGAGCGTGAACGCGCATGACGTCACGCCCAGTCTCAGATTCGAGCCCGAATCCCTCTTATTTATTTCACTGTACAGGATTATAGAGGCGATCGCAGTGATCAGAGAAGGGCTCATTCAGCCCATCAGACGATTGTTTCAGCATGAATGGGTTAGAAAACGGCTAATTTTAACATAAAATGTTGCGCAATGCACCTTTAAATCATTCATCTGGGAAAATTGAACTACGCTGTGTGTGCAGCATGTTTTTGATTCACTAAAAAGAACTGACTGATCCAAGTCATTAATTTGGGAATAACACTAAACTGTATGTTTTTAATTCACTAAAAAGAGCCACTTCAAAAGAGCCATTCGTTCAGGAATCAGACTACACTGGTCACGCTGTATGTTTTTGATTCACTAAAAAGAGCCACTTCAGCAGAGTCATTCGTACAGGAATCAGACTACACTGCTCACCTTGAATGTTTTTGATTCACTAAAAAGAGCCACTTCAGAAGAGTAATTTGTTCAGGAATCAGACTAAACTGGTCACGCTGTATGTTTTTGATTCACTAAAAAGAGCCTCTTCAGAAGAGTCATTCGTACAGTAATCAGACTATACTGCTCACCTTGAATGTTTTTGATTCACTTAAAAGAGCCACTTCAGAAGAGTCATTTGTTCAGGAATCAGACTACACTGGTCACGCTGTATGTTTTTGATTCACTAAAAAGAGCCACTTCAGAAGAGTCATTCGTACAGGAATCAGACTATACTGCTCACCTTGAATGTTTTTGATTCACTAAAAAGAGGCACTTCAGAAGAGTCATTCGTTCAGGAATCGGACTGCACTGGTCACGCTGTATGTTTTTGATTCACACAATTTATATATATTTTTTTATATTTAAAGGTTCATTACATTTACATTTATTCATTTAGCAGGCACTTTTATCCAAAGCAACATGCAAATGAGGAATACAAGCAGTTTATCTTAAAGTGCCAATAAACGCAAGAAGTAATACAATGTTTAAGACATTGTTCGTAACAGCTAATACAGTGAGGGATCAAAAAATTATTGCTTTTTTTTCCAGCAGGATGCACCTACCTAAGCTGGTAGAGCCGTGTCCGATTCACAGACAAATGGCTCTAATGAAGCTGGTTCTTTTTAGTGAATCAAAAATGTAGTGTGACCAGTCTGATTTCTGAAAAATGGAAGCTTCCATTTTTCAGAAATCAGACTGGTCACACTACATTTTTGATTCACTAAAAAGAACCAGCTTCATTAGAGCCATTTGTCTGTGAATCGGACACGGCTCTACCAGCTTAGGTAGAGCCCAGTGAGAGCAGTTACCATCTAAAACTGTTCTTAGATCAGTGTTAAGTGTGCCTAGAATGGCTCAGAGCTATCAAGAGATCTGCATAAGTAGCTCAGCCTGTTCACAGCAAGGGGAACACTTAAATAGCGATAAAAAGAAATAAAAGAAAGATCTCTATGTAAATGTGCATTTAGACTAAATTCCCACTTCCCACTTCGCTAAATCCGATAGAGGATGTTTATAATCCTTTGATTTGATTTCATTCTTGTATTTTTCAGTGCATGCACACTCCAGGGATCGCCACCACGTCTCATTCCAGCTGTCTGCTTCCTCCACCTGTACTCAGAGAGCAAGTCTGGCCCTGTGCAGGAGTTTATCTGCATATTATGAATGCCTTTTGGAAGAACATTCGTTTGAAGTTGGAGATGAGGAGAATAGCTTTGTGTTCATGTAACTTTTTTTCTGTCTTTCATTGAGTGACATTAAAAAGCACAAGAGAAAATTAAAAATCGGCATCCAAGAATACGCTACAGGAATTTTTCAACCCGATAAAATAAACAATCCTGCCATGAGAGGATACAAATACATGAAACTCTTATCACTTTCTCTTCCATGGAAAACTACAGGAGTTATTAATAGCAGAATGCCCGTGCTGCTCTTGCAATGAAGTGAATGGGGACCATGGCTTAAATGAGATTTTCAGTTAATAACAGCCTAAATGTAAGTGTTTTTCACAAACTTATTCTATTCTATTGACAGCCTAAGCAACTACCACTTTCAAGCCTCAGAAAGGTTGTAAAGACATCATTAAAGGGTACATATCATGCTTTTAAATCATTCATTTTTACTTATAAATCATACATTTGTGGTCTATATAAAGCATAACTGCAATGCTTGGGTCTGAATTCCTCATTATTATAGCTCCACAGGCCCCTTTTCTACCCCTTTTCTGAAGTGCTTCTGTGAGCAAGTCGTTTCAATGCGACCCCTTTAAATTAAAAAGGCGTACCGTTTTACCCCGCCTGCTTTCCAGGTTGCTGAGTTCACAGTCAGCTCAACTCAGGTTCAACTCTCGCGTTCGGCCATTATTGTAGTTTGATAAGAGATACGATTACTATAGCTTCAAAGAACATTTTTATTCACATGTTAACAAAATGTCAACAACGAAGACTTGTCCACCAAGCCTTACATATTCGAGCCAGAGCGAGCGATTTGAAAAAGATGACGACGACGAACCGTCTTCATATGGAGGCAGGTATGTAAGTTAACTATGTTGTGTTATTAGTGAAAGTCGACTATTTCTCTTGTTAAAACAAGCACACTGACAAGATAAATGACTGCGGTCTGATCTTACCACTAAAAATCTGTATTGATAATAAAATGATAACTTACGTTTAGAAAGCATCAGGAAACACAGCAGCTAAATGATAGAAGGAATTTACCCGATCGGCAAACCCTTCTGTATACTGGCTGAGGTTGTTGAAGTGGGGATCCTTGAAGTGCTTCAGGTCACTACATCCAACAACCGAACATTTTGACTTGCCCTCTCGTAACTTCTGCATCATTGAGCTTGGATTACAAAATCGGAGCAAGAAATAATAATGGCGGATTGCTCGTAGTGTTGGACCGGTAGTCAATGTCCTTATTTGTCAGTTCCGCTGCAAATACGGTGACGTACTTGCTCAAAAAACATCACAGACAACAGAAAAATCTGAACAGGTTGAAAAATATGACCAAAACAGAATATAAAGCTATAAAAGAAGCACCTGAAGAGAATAATTTCATCTTTGCTGTACTTATAAACACTCCAAATCTACAACAAAATGCATTTAAGGGCTAAAAAAGTGGATTTTGCATGATATGTCCCCTTTAAGTACACTTACATGGCCTTTGATTTTTATTACTACTATTTTCTGCAAATATATACATTTTTAACATTAATAATACAGTTTAAAATATTCAATACATATATTATTCGCTTTCATAGTATGGGAAATAGCTTCATCCACATTTTTTAAAATATCTCCCTTTGTGTTCCATGGAACAAAAACATCATAATTCTTTAACGTCATCATGAAATCAAAATCGACAGCATTTAATATAAATGATTATCAGTGCACTTTTTCTTTATTCAAACGATAACACACGATTCAACAATCCAATCAAAAATCAAATGGACAAAATCAAGTCCCATCCTAGTTTATCTAGTTTGAGAAGTCATTTAACTCGGATGTAACTCACAATAAGGAAGAAAAGACGATCTCGACTTCCGTTTTAATGGTGACTTTAATAGAGTGAGGGCAGAAATAAATAGTAACCGACTAGCTCTGCATCAGAAGGGCCGATGTCCTGCAGGTAAGGTGCGAACCGCCAGCTCAGCCAGTGTGTGCTGTAGTACATGTGTTTGAACCTATTCAGCTGTCCCAGGACACTAGCATACTGAAGCCTCTCGATGAGTCCAGATCCTGTGGAAAAGCCCACCTAGACACCAACCAAAACACATGCTCATTTAAATGAACGTATAAAAACACTTATTTATATGTGACACCAAATGGTTTTGCAGTCTGCTTGTTTGAACACTGGCTCAAACAATGGCGTCCTTTCGGGGTGGGACTGCTTGCTTTTTGAACAACAATAGAGCGGTGCAGGTATCACGTAAATTTGTAAGCTAAAACACAGAAACGAGTTAGCATTTTAGCACTTCTGGTTCCATCTTCCTGAA
>JAQIUQ010002795.1:32500-70000 GCA_030378365.1 Hybognathus amarus
TTAATCCTTGTGAAATGTTTAATTGTAACTGAATTAATTTAAAGACAAATACCTTTTTTTTCATTAAACCACTGTTTAAAAAAAAGCCATTTTAGCTTTCTAAACCGAACCGAATAGAAACCGAACCATGACGTCAAAACCGTGGGAAAACCGAACCGTCAGTTTTGTGTATCGTTACACCCCTAATATATATATATATTTAAATATCAGACATAGCATTTTTAGTTTTTGGGTATATAACTATAGGCATACCACAGAAAGTATCTTACAAAAAAAAAGTGCTACATTCATTCAATCTAACCAATCGTTCGAGAACGTAGACTCCTTCAAACAGTACAGACAACTCACATTAGGACTCTCAACACAAATGCCATGCATCGCTCTACTTCCACATGAAAAGCGCTGCAGATAATGTCACAGAAGGCATTTCATGAAGTGTTAATGGTGCCTGAATGTGTTTTTATTGGGCTTTATGTGTACAAGTGCACTTCTGTCATGTTTCCTTGATGCCCTGACTTGTGCTGTATGTAAATGAAGTCATTATGAATTGAAAAGGGGACGTTGACCTTTTCCACAGAGAATAACAATACAAAGAAGAAGAACAAACACTTTTAAAAAGTGTCGGCATACGGCGCTTTTGTTTGAAACTGACAGCTCCCAGTGCCAAAGCGTCCCTCAGAGCCGTTTCACACACGCCGCTTCAGTGCTACAAAAGCAACTCTGTGTTCCCTGATGATTCATTATGTCAAATACCTTTTGGCATCTTGTGGTACACACACATTCTTCTCATGCTGAAACTTGACAAAAGGTGACAAAATGTTGGAAGTCAAGTTGAAAAACTGCTATTCTTCTGCTATTTTGTTATACGCTCAACTCCAACCCCCATCCCAAGGTTGCTCTCTTTACCGGTTTCCCCTGCGAACCGTTTTTGGCCTGTCGAGGTCTCTTGTCTAAATGATGCTCCACTTCATGCCTTTCTAGACTCCTTTTATTTTCGTGTGAGCTCTGTTACTCTCCAGTGTCATTCATCCACTTTATGGTCATTTTTATTACCAACACATATCCCCCAGCATGCATCATTTTTCACTACTACCGTCTCAGTTTTTTTTTTATCACAGCGCACTGTTTACTTCCCATAAGCCAAGCAGAGGAAACAGTGAGCTGGTTAGAGAGAAACAGAGAGAATAGATTCGATTTGATTTTAGATTAAAAAAATTAAATCTATTATTTATTAAATGTAATATGAATTGTTATTAATTATATTTTAAGTATCATAAGTATAATCATTTTTGAAAATGCTGGTCAATAAATCCAGTGAATCACAATTATTTGTTAATTTTAATTTAATCAAATGCATTAACAAAAAAATAATATATATATATATATATATATATATATATATATATATATATATATATATATTATATTTAAAAATTGGATTACTATTGTTAAATATTTATTGATTAATTTATAATTTATACGTTAAACAAATCAAAATATATAAAAATTCAATAATTTGATTTTGTGTGTAATTTCTTCATATGCTGTATTTATAAACCTATTCCTCTGTGTACATACACTGTTTCTGTTTGGGCATGGGTGCAGCGAAGCTGTCATTTCAGAAACTTTGATATATGAAATAAATTCTAAAATGCCCTGGGATAATTTAATATTGATGCACAGTACTTTATAATTTATATATTTGTATGGTTCTGAGAGTCAGCAAATGAGCGTGTGTGTGGATCCAGAACTGAGATCTGCTGTACTGCTTGACAGGTTGAGTTCTTCATTCTCAGAATGAATGTGTTGCCACAAATTTCATCACATTGGAGATGAAATCAACTCTGTGTTTTAATCGAGAGCTGATGGCTGTTCTCGGCTGGAGAGTAACTGACTAATGTAATTTACCGTTGTGTCTGGGCCAATCAAACATTTGCCGTTGCTGCTCTAATTCAATCACAGTCCTCTGAAATAAACACCTTGAGAGTTCAGGCTCCAAATGAAATGAAAACTTCATCTTTGGGCATGTTTTTGTCTCCAGTAGACCAGTGTGAGTTTGGAGAAAGATTGCAATTATTAGTGATATGCCAAGGTTACTGACAGTAAGGGCTTGTTAGTCATTGATGGCCCAGAAGTCTATATAATTGATGGTGTTAGCTAAGGCAAGAATCACTAGCGCTATTGCTCATACTTGGATTAGTGATTTGAACAAACTCCTAACCCAGTATATTAAGCTTTGACATGTATCTTTTTCTGCACCGTTTGTGCTACAGACATGAATGATGTTATACCACATCGCGAGGCTTGCCGAACTGATGTGGTATAACGAGTGATCAGGCCGTTTTTGTCTAGTGGACGATGCAACAAACCGAAAAATCAATCTAACTAAACCTATCAACTGCACAACAACATGCTAAAATCTCACAAAAAACCTTAAATGGATAGCTGACGTAATTCACGCACTCAAACCGGTATGGATTTCTTTTTTCTGCAGTACATAAAATACGAATTTTTGAAGAATGTTGATTTTGGTTCTCAAAAAAATACAAAGGAATTCCATGGTAACTGAAACTGTTTGGTTACCCACATTTTTCAAAATACATTTTTTCATATTTCACAGAAGACAGAAAGTCATACACATTTGGAATGACAAGTATGTCCCTGCCTGAAGGTGATTTTTAAAATGGTTCAGTACCAGTCTTTAAATCTGATTGGTCAATAGCTGTGTTTTATTCATGATAAAACACGGCTATGAGCCGCTTCACCCCAACGGTTCAATGTATCACTACACTGTATACACAACACCCCCTAGCAACCACTCTTAGCAATGTAAACATATGTTCTCATTGATATTGTTCATTGAAGCTTTTGAGTAGAGTGTGAGAGATCGAGTGAGTGTACCTGCATTTTCAGTAGATACTAGGGTTGTAACGTTTCATTCGTTTTCTCGATGCATCGATTATAAACCCTGACGATGCATATGCATCGATCCTGAAACATGTATTTTGAATCGTGAAATCGTTTATTTACGTGAATAATCGATTTAAAAGGCTAAGCATTGAATTAATCGCGATTTTATAGTGATTCAGTGGTTTAAAATATATAAACACAACCTTAAAGTGTTCCTGGTACAAGCTGCCTCACGCATTGACCGTAAAGGCCAATTTATACTTCTGCGTAGGGTGCGCGCAGTAGGTACGGTGTAGCATACGCATAGACGCGTCCCATACCGCGTACCCTTCGCCGTAGCCTGACGTGCACCACCTGAAAAATGTAACTACACATCGCGACGACGCAGACCGCAAGATCGGTGATTGGTCGGCTTGGTCAGCATCGCATTTCCTCATACGCATTTCCGCACGTACCTTCTCACGCATTTCCACACGTACCATCTCCTCTGACATCTTCTCTCATTTCTGCCTTTCAGTTTTAGGAATTTCACTAAAATGAACTGTTTTTCCACTTCAATAAGCTCCAACTCCAACATGATCCACTCTGTTTAAGTCGCTATTGCTTGTAGTAACCTAGCCGCAAGGAATCTAAACACAGTAAAACATTAAAACCCTCCACTGCCAACTAGCGTTTCGGAGCAGTACTGCAGATCAACCAAGACCTGAACGCAGAGGTATAAATGCTCACAACAGTGTCGCCTACGTGCGTAGCAAACGTTGTACACTACGGCGTAACCTCGACGCAGAAGTATGAATTGGCCTTAAGAGATCTGCATTTGATTGGTTTCACGTGCTCGCACACCCTGATTTCTCAGCGCTGAGGCCCGCCCGGTCGGTCAAATGCCTGAAAGATGAGTTTATCTTTCTACCTGCTGAGCTACTCGTGTCGTGATTGGCTAGTATTACCGCAAATTAGTTAAAACCTCCCGGAATCTGAGAGCGAGCGTGCATGTAATGCCTCGTTTCCACTGAGGGGTACGGTACGGTACAGTACAGTACGGGTTGGAGTCGGGTACACCATGATCAGGCTTGCGTTTCCACCGCCAACAGTACCCTTACTTGATAGGCGTGGTGTTTGCTAGAAAGAAGCGATCGACGTCATTTTCACGCGAAGAAAGCGACATAGTAAACAACAACAATGGATGACAGACAGCACAGCAGATCTTGTTCTTGCTTCTCAGCATGTTTGTCACTAGAAACAAGCACTGGCATTAGGCGTTTCTCAATACCAAGTAGCCATCGCAAAGTCCGACTCAGGAGAATAATCCCTGCTAATGGAACAGCGCGTTCTTGAACGCGGCACTCAACTCGCTCTGGCTCTGCGACTCCGGTTATCTCTGTATGTACATTTTAGGCAATAATAAAACGAAATGTTATAAAACACCACTCTGCTTCTTTTCGATTTCATTTCAATACATTTTAAACATTATAAAGCACGCAAATGTGGTTCAGGCAACGCATAGCCTATTGATTATATTCACTGCATGTATGTAACGTTATATTTATAACAAAACTAAATATAAAACACAACCCTGCCTCTTTTACGTTTAAATGTAAAAAATATTAAACATATTCCAGGCAATATGTAATGTATTGCATATCGTATTGGAATGTTGCAATAAACAACACATTATCTTGTAATATAATTTAAAAAATGACAATTATCTCTTTTTGTTGCATTTCAGTTTTATCAATAATAGCCATTATAAAAGTATAAGTAAAAGGTGCAAACAGATATACAGTAAAGCTTAAATAACATAAAGAAACAATTCAGTCAGTCAACTACAAATTCAGCGCTCAAAGATATGAAACTTCACGTAGCCTTCTCCCAAAGCTATTGGCCAGGGAACGAATTATAGATTCACGAGACCAAAGATCACCTGTTAGGTTTATACAAGACGAACTATGTCTCATATTTAACCACTACAGAGCCGTCCGAGTCAGCGGCAAACATCAGAGCGACTAGCCGCGGAAAGGCTGTTCCAGGCGGGGACACGAGCGCGAGCGTGATCGCTTGAAATGGATCTCAGTCAAATGATCATAAATCTATAAATAAACCACAGATTTGAGCTTTAAAAAACTACTTTCTCGCCTGAAAAACTCTTAAAACTACATTTTGTGACACAATAACAGTAGAATAATATTTCAACTGTATGCTTCTAATGCCCTTGTAGCACGCGCGAGTGACGATTCTCTGTCCACCAATCACTGTTCTGCAGTGAGTCTAGCTCCACCTTTTAGTACCCTTTCACTGTGCTAGGTACCCCAATGAAAGGGTACCCAAAATAGTGGTACGGTACTGTTCGCTTTTTGGTACCATTCACAACTTTTGACTGTGGAAACGCAAATAAATGCGTGCCGCTCAGTGGAAACGAGGCATAAGACAGAGGTTGTGCTCCAAACCGCGTATGCGCGCGTGCACACATGGCTGCACGCACTCGGCAGAGAGGGAAAGCGAGCGAGAGACCACCTTGCGTGTACGGAGAGGCTTTCCATGTAATAAATGAATGAAAGCGTTTTATTTCATAGTGCCCACGCAATGGCATGGCAGCTTTATCAATGGCTTGAGTGGTTTGCCTCAAAACTATTGCTTTCTAGATAGAGAGCTGGAGAGCTCAAACATGGACTGCTCAAAAATCTGTAGTTACATGAGAGCTATGGGACCGAGCACGAAGCAAAATCCAGTGAAAAGATGTTAACAAGTGCACTGAGAGGACACAAAATTAAACTAATGAAAACATCTCCATTAATTTGTGCATGTAGTCAAAAATATTGGCTACTTAGGTTTCTACAAATGCTAATTTGTAGGCCATTGAATTTTTTTATAATAATATATAAAAATGATCAAAACATGATCAAAACACAAACAAACATGATCTAACATTAACAATGGACAAAATCTCCACTATCTGTGTAGGCTAATTCAAACACAGACAAAGACCCATGAAGCATTGAAATAATACTATAATGCATATAAAAAAATTATGAATCGATTTAATCAAATCGCATCAAATTTGGATGTGAATCGCACTGAATTGAATCGTTCTGAATTTGCACAAATCGTTCTTGAATCTAAAACCTATGAATCATTCTGAATTTGCACAAATCGTTCTTGAATTAGAATCGAAAACCTATGAATCATGAATCGAATCGATTCGCTGTCTACCCAAAGATTCACGGCCCTAGTAGATTGCTGTATAGTGTAGCAGTTTCCTTCAGGTCAGTTCTATAGACCCCTTTTCAGTTGGTAAACATGGTGAAGGTTTTTTATGGGCGGAGTTTAGGTGGAGGCAGAACGATCCCTCTGGCCGCTTCACTAACGCTCAGTTAGCAAGTATTGTTAGCTTGTTTTTAACAATGACTAGAGAAAATCAGATTTTATCTTAATGTGTAAGGTCACTTAGTGTCCAGGACCACGATTGTTATTTCCAAAAGTTATCTTTAACGGACGGAACCAGATTGGCCGACCCATAGCCACCTACACACTCACTCAATGCGTGGACGATCTGACAGGATTAACGTACGTTACCTCGGTTGAGTGGCCTGACTTCTACACCTACCTTATAGCGAAACCGATCGTAAAGATAGACTGGGGGCATATAAATCTTTAGATACCTATATGGTCCTGTACAAGACTTGTGTGTATGATCCGCAGTTCTGCCGAGAGACGCAACAATGTAAAGAGTGACATTACGGTGCGATTTTAATGATGTGAATATTTTCTAGAAATAAAAATTCCAGGTACAGCATATTCATTTTTCATCAATTCTTGCACCAAACAACACAACAAGATGACATTTAATAATAGTGACAATAATTTAAGCTCCTTATTATGTAGCTGAATCTGTGCTGGTTTGTATTGGCTGCCTCCAGTTTTCACTTTGTTTTGCCTCCAGCTAGCGCTGTCTGTATTGGTAATAAAAAAAAGTTTGAATCTTGTCCTTTTAACAGTCCTTTTAAGGGATTTACGTGCCCTGACACACTAGTTATTTGTCAGTTGTGTCTTGCTTCTCCATGTTCACAACAAGTTTCAGTCCTTTCAATATAAAAGTCTTCTCTACTGACTGACTCACTCAAAGAAAATTATTTCCATTACAAGAGAGTAGATGTTAGAACTTCATGCTGATTTGTACTAGGCTTTTGCCAAGATAAGCAAAACTAAGACGTAGCTTTACAGTAAACTATGCTTCTCCATCCCTACACGCTTCTTTCGATCTGGTGGTGTGACTCCTCTTCTGTCCGGCGTTAACGGCTGCAGTGTACTTGGGCTAGTCGACGAAACACTGGGACGGAAGGTACCCACTTGAAGACGCTAGAGATGTCCCCTACTCGGCTCAATCCAGACGGTTGTCGTGCTGGTCCACTAGGGAGACCACACTGTAGTTGTCAGCACACACGATGGCTGCAACTACAGTGTGGTCTCCCATGGTGGACCAGCACGACAACCGTCTGGATTGAGCCGAGTAGGGGACATCTCTAGGTTCTTCAAGTGGGTACCTTCCGTCCTCAGTGTTTGGTCGAAGTGCCCAAGTTACGTCGACACCTCAAGATGTCTGGAAAGTGACTCTGACATCCCAGAGTCACCCCCTCTGTCCCCCACTCAACTCAGCCCAGCTTACTGACCTTTATTTCCCTCCTGCTGCTGAGGTTGCTCCTTCCTCATAGCTCACATGTTACCTAACCACAATCTCTCTGTAACCCAACCTTACGCACCAACCCGTTTGACTAATGCTGTTGAGCCCCACTGTCTTCGTTAAAGTAGTTTCAGTGGCAACAGTTCTGTATAGCATAATACCTACCGCAAAACACAAATCTGTGGCCAACCACCGTCATTCACGCAATATACACAGGAACGTAGAGTTTGTAAATACCTACCCTATCTCACGACCAAATCATACGAATTCGACAGAATGATTAAAAGTGGCTAATTCCTACGACCTCACTTACTTCGTACGATTTGTCTAAACCCACGTGATGGGTAGGTTTAGGGGCGGGGTCAGGGGTAGGTCATTCGTACGAATTCATACAAATTGGCCAATTCGTAAAATATGTACGATTTAGCAAAATCGTTCTTAATTCATACAAGTGAGGTTACAGAATTAGCCACCTCGTAAAATTCGTATGAATTCCTGTGAGATCGGGCTGTAAATACTATAAAAGCTTTACAAATAAACCAACAGACTCCTCACATTTTTCAAGAATTCTGCGAAACCGTAGCGTAGCGGCCTGTACACAGCCAGCTAGAATCTTTCAGTCTCAACCACAGCCAGTTGCTGCTCCTTTCTGCTGCTTCAGATAAGTTCTTTACTGTACGACGCAACTCTTGGCCACTGAATCCGATGTCTCTGAGGAAGCGGGTTGTAGAGTGTAACACAACCTTGACAACCCACTTCCACTGGATAAACCTGGACTCTCCTCCCTCGCTTTTCTGCTCCAGTGGCCAGATGAGCATACCACAGTTTCTTCCTCTTATATGCCTCATCTACCGCATCCTCTCATGATGGCACTGTTAACTCTATCAGTTGAACAATGCGTGCTGATCCAGACCACAAAACAATATCTGGTCAGAGGTTAAAGGTGGCAATCAAATAAGCCGTTGATCAAGATTAGCCAGCGTCTTCCAGTTGTCCTGGGCAAGAATTGGTGTTAACACATTTTCTTGAAAGAAAATATGTGCCACCATTGCTCAAGGACTATTTTTTCTAGCGGAAGGAAGGCTTTTAGTGATTTTACTTCATGAAAGTTGCATTGATCCATATTTATTGGCTTTAATATTAGTGTGTGTGGTAACCGTTTTATAAAAGCAATAAGGTACTCCAAGCTAGTGCTGTATCGTGAAGAAGCCATGGCTGAAGGGGTTGCAGGCACTCCGCTTCACATTCACAACACAGCAACAGCCTCTCATACCTTATTGCTTATATAAATGATGATATAGTTAACATTTTTGGTAGACTAGCCCTTAACCAAACGCAGAGCAACACCCTGGCAACCACAATAATACTTCCAAATAATCTACTGCACAATAACGTCACACAAGAATATAAATATACACCTAATAAAATCTAGAACTGGCAGGATCTTCTTTCCTTGCATCTCATACATCTTTTCCAAGTTTCTGAAGCTGGGAGAGGTGAATGGAGATCCTTGACCTGTAAAAAAAAAAGACCAAAATTGAGTAAATGTTCAATAAATATTACGAATTATACATTATATAATTTACATTAAGGACCAAATGTCTGAGACAACTTCAAAAACCTGTGATTTACCCTTGAAGATAAACAGAACATTTTAGGATTTAGTAAAATAATTATATTTTAGTCAAATAATAAGCAAAATAACTGTCATGCCATTCAAGATGATAGACACCAAAACAGAAAAGAAAAGTTGGAGTTAGTTTTATGAAGGCTCAGTGGGAGCGAGTTCAGGAGTTTAGGTGGCATAATGCTGAATAATCTACCACCCATTAAAGAAAAAGTGTCATTTTCATAAACTCTTCATAATATTATGTATGCTAAGAGCACCACTAGCTGGGGGTGATGTTAGACTAATCCCTGGGGGCTCACAAACGTTCCCTGAGGGCCCCCAAGACAGTGATTTATAGGCCCGAAACCCTAGCGAGATACAAGGGTTAATCCATATGCAGAGCATGTGAATCATCCACCTAATTCTAATAAAAATGGTTATTCCTACTAGTGATGCTGCAGGTAAACACATGCACAGCATAGATAATGCAAAATATTATGACGAATTGTAAATGGGTGGCAGTTAAAGTACCTTTGCAACAGAAGTTTGAAGTTGTTACAGCATCTTGAGGATGATTGATTAATATAATGACCCATGCTGTGGCTGTACCTTTGAGACATTACATAAATGCCATAGATTTCCCTCCTCTTAATAGAGATCGTTCACAAACACAGCTTAAGCTTTTCTGTGCAGGCTGGTTGACGGCAGTTCAGCCTCGACATATTTGCCTCTCTGGCTTTGCACGAACCAAGGTTAATTGAGAAATTTTATGCCATTGATGTCAATACATTGATTGGTCTGTAATCTCTTGTCCGTTTAAACAGAACAGAAAAGGGCTGAGTTAATAGGAGTTTCTCATTCTTGAAAGACGATAATGGTGCGACCTTGGAGGTCAGTCCGTAAATTCGTACATTTAACATATGACACAGCCTTAGCCCTCGATTTCAATTGGACCGATTTCCCATGCACTACTAGATAATTCTTTTTTTTTGTTGACCTAACAAAGTCATTGTGGTGAAAAAGTGTGACTAGAATAGAAACGATCCCTCAGGGATTGTATTAAAACATTTTTGTCATTGTAATGGCTGTGAGGATTGAGAGGTCTATTTGCGCTGCGTATTTGACGCCGTAAGCTTTGTGATCCATTTAGCTTGCCTGAGGTTCAGCGTATTACGCGTTTGTGTTCTTTCACAAGAGAGTACACACTGAGAGCTCATAAGGATGTCACACAAACAGATGAATGTGTGATGTAAAAGATGTATTGTGTGCCTGTGATTATACCCGTCCTGTTCAGCACACTCTGAGAACCTTCATCTTATCAACGCTATGAACACGCAGTGCTAAAAGTCCTCAGCTTGTGTTCTGTGAACTGGAGGTCTGAAAATGTAGATTATAATTTCCCTTCAGCTAATAGAGAGACCACACCAACCTGTGAATACAGGACCGCTCCTGTGGAGCAGTTTATTTAGGAAGTCTCCGTTCTGCCTCCTTCTGAAGCCAAGGGTGAGAGAAGTAACTCTGTGTGGAAAAAGGCTGACTCCAGTCCATCGTCTGAGTCAACAAATGACCTCCACACGGGTCTAGATAGGGATTAAGAATAGTTTTTTTTAATCTGAAACAGCCGATGTCTGTCTGTTTGTCTGTCAGTATTATCTATCTATTTGTGTCTGTCAATATTATCTATCTTTCAATATTATCCGTCTGTCCGTCCGTCTATCTGTCTGTCTGTCTTGACTGCCCGTCCGTCTGTCTGTCTGTTTTGACCGCCCGTCCGTCTGTCTGTCTTGACCGTCCGTCTGTCTATCTGTGTCGGTCAGTATTATCTATCTATCAGTGTCTATCAATAGTATCTATCTGTCAATATTATCTCTCTGTCTGTCTGTCGCCGTCTATCTGTCTGTCAGTACTTATCTATCTATCTGTGTCTGTCAATAGTATCTGTCTGTCTGTCTGTCTTGACCGTCTTTCTGTCTGTCTGTCTGTCTGTCTGTCTGTCTTGACCGTCTGTCTGTCTGTCTGTCTGTCTTGACCGTCTGTCTGTCTGTCTGTCTTGACTGTCTGTCTGTCTGTCTGTCTTGACCGTCTGTCTATCTGTCCGTCAGTATTATCTATCTATCTGTGTCTGTCAATAGTATCTGTCTGTCTATCTGTCTGCCTGTATGTCTGTCTGTCTTGACCGTCTGTCTGTCTTGACCGTCCGTCTGTCCATCTGTCCATCTGTCTCTGTCTGTCTTGACAGTCAGTCCATCTGTCAGTATTATCTATCTATCTATCTGTGTCTGTTAAAGGTGCTCTATGCGATTTTTCAGCGGCCACTAGTGGGGATGTTTCAGAATGCAACAAGAGCGCTCGTGCTCGTGTGCGTGTCACTGCGTGATCTATCTCAAGAGCGAGCATTCACTACACGGCCACACGGAGACTTTCAACGCGACGGCCAAATCATCACACAACATGCTGGAAACTAATGTAAACTCCCACTGCAGGTACAATAATAGCCTACTTTTATCAGCTTGACGTTGAACTAATGCTCTGTGCTCGTCCATGATAATGTTACAATAAACATGTCAATAAATGTCAATATGTCAAACAATGTCAATAAACAATGTGCATTTTAGCCGACATGTGATGTAGCATGAGCCATTTCTCTAACTATTCGTGTATCTTTCACAATCAGCAATGTCAGCATTGGTGAATGTATAATATGATAACGAAAACGGTTAGTGAACTAAACTGAACAGTTTCAGTGGATCAGTAAGATCGTAGGAAGTGACATTACTGCTGGAAATGTGTATAAACAATATGACAGTAGTGGATGAGTGACGTTAGTCAGGAGATCTAGTAAATAAACTAAGTTACATCCTTAAGCACAGACTTTCTGTTATCCTGGAACATTCTTTTGTATTCATGTCATGTTCATGTAGAGTTTACCTTGCTATTGCACTAGAGTTGATCCGCGTTTCCGTCCGGAGTCGATCAGATTCACGTTTTGCCTGACGAGCTTGAGCAGATAAAACTTTTTTTGTTTTTCATATTTATGTGGAGTTTGTGTTGGAGTCTGTGTTGTGCTGGAGGCAGGACGTTTCGGATGGGTTATCAGACTCCATGTCGTCAGCTGAAGTGCGGTAAGTCCATAGACAGCGGGTTAGTCGCATAGGCTCGGAAGCGCGCATACACGTCACATCCGGTGGATTTCGCAGGGAATCCGACCCGGAGACCTCACATGTAAATATGAATATTGGCGTTCAGAGATAATAGCAGAACCCGAAAAGTGGATCGTTGCAATGTGTGACTACAAACCCTTCAAACACAGGCAATAAAAAAAGGATTCATTCTATAAAAAACGTTACATATAGAACCTTTAATAGTATCTATCTGTCAATAGTATCTATCTGTCTGTCGGATCGGTCTGTCTGTCTTGACCATCCGTCCGTCTATCTGTCTGTCAGTATTATCTATCTATCTGTGTCTGTCTGTCTGTCTTGACGGTCCGTCCATCTGTCTGTCTGTCTGTCTGTCTGTCTTGACCGTCTGTCCATCTGTCTGTCAGTATTATCTATCTACCTGTCGGTCTGTCTGTCTTGACCGTCCGTCTATCTGTCTGTCAGTATTATCTATCTATCTGTCTGTCAATAGTATCTGTCTGTCTGTCTTGACCGTCTGTCTGTCTTGACCGTCCGTCCGTCTGTCTGTCAGTATTATCTATCTATCTGTGTCTGTCAATAGTATCTGTCTGTCTGTCTTGACCGTCTGTCTGTCTGTCTGTCTGTCGTTGACGCAGTCCGTCCATCTGTCAGTATTATCTATCTATCTGTGTCTGTTAATAGTATCTATCTGTCGATATTTATCTGTCTGTCTGTCCGTCCATCTGTCTGTCAGTATTATCTATCTATCTATCTATTATATCTATCTATCTATCTATCTATCATCTATCTATCTATCTATCTATCTATCTATCTATCTATCTATCTATCTATCTATCTATCTATCTATCTGTCTATCTGTCTATCTGTCTATCTGTCTATCTGTCTCTCTGTCTATCTGTCTATCTGTACTATCTGTCTATCTGTCTGTATGTACTGTCTGTCTGTCTGTCTGTCTGTCTGTCTGTCTGTCTGTCTGTCTTGTCTGTCTGTCTGTCTGTCTGTCTGTCTGTCTGTCTGTCTGTCTGTCTGTCTGTATGTCTATAGTTTGTCGATTGTCTGTAGTCTGTTAGATCGTCTGTCGGTCTGTGTCTGTCAATAGTATCTATCTGTCAGATATTGTCTATCTGTCTGGTTTGAATAATTCAAATTATCTGTGCTGTCTTGACCGTACCGTCATATCTGTCTGTCAGTATTATCCATCTATCTATGTGTCTGTCAATAGTATCTATCTGTCAATATTGTCTATCTGTCTGTTGGTCTGTCTGTCTTGACCGTCCGTCTGTCTGTCTGTCTGTCAGTATAATCTGTCTATCTGTGTCTGTCAATAGTATCTGTCTGTCTGTCTGTCTGTCTTGACTGTCCGTCTATTTGTCTGTCAGTATTATCTATCTATCTGTGTCTGTCAATAGTGTCTGTCTGTCTGTCAGTCAATTTCTCTGTCCGTCTGTCTGTCTGTCTATTTAGTGAAGAAAAAAGTATCTGATTTTTATCATCTAAAACAGCCAATATCATTCTGTCTGTCCGTCTAATTCAAAATGGCTTTATTGGCATGACTGTATGTAATGCAATATTGTCAATGCGAGATATTATCTATCTATATGTCTTTCAATATCACCCATCCATCCATCGATGGATAAATCTATCCAAAATGCGTCACCTATGTTGCCATTCCATTTCAACTTCCTGTGAAGTATGGGCAGTTCACTCAAATTCCAACTTATGAATTGAAAAGCAAATCTTCATCTCTTCATTTTGTACAACCGGAAACTCTTGGAACACCCTATCAACTTCAGTGACTCACTAAAGGCCACTCCGAACCTGCTAGCAATCCCAAAACAATGCTTGGTAGCCACTTGCAATACTCTGGCATCATGGTGGCAGATTTTGCATTGCTAAGTTCCATTTAGATTTTATCAAAAAGCCTAAAAGCCTAGTTTTGCATATGGGCCATGTTGAGCTTATCTAGTTGATGGTAAAACTATAAATTAAATTTGTACATTAAAATATTTAGGTACTGCATTAGATGGCCACAGTTTAAAATCACTGAACTAGATCATAGATGCAGAGATTTAAATTTAGTTGATGTGATGCTAAAAGTGGCATTATCCTCTTTCACTTGCCTTATTTTAATGCAAATCGTACATTTATTTCTAAGAGATCACATCGACAGATGGCTAAAGGCGTTACACACTCATATAAAAGGATCACAACCATTTTTCAGAGCTGGTTATGCACAGTGCTGAACTGACATGGATGTTGACAACCCTGTGATGAGTGACTGTTCTCCTCCAGGGTACCAAATTTAAATCCAACGTGTCTTTCAGTGTCACATATTCATGTCATGCAGGATTATTTTTCCACAACGGTGAACATTATGCTAATTTAATTAGTTAAAAAAGATACATGGTAAAAAAAATAAAAAATAAAAAAATCTGCATCCCTGAGGAATGAGAATGTAGACATGCAGCACAGCAGGGAATTCATGACTCCTCCATGGGATTTGTGGATTATAAAATAGATTGTGCCATCTTCTTGGTTTAAAAAAATATCTTTACAAATGTATAGTGTGTTGTAGATTTCATAAACTGACTCAGCATTATATTATAGCCTTTAACTTAAATTCTGCCCTCAATTCATTCCAATTGTGTAGTCATTTTTTTCTCATGTGGAATTCAAAATGAGATTTTTTTCCCACAATTTTCACTCCTCTTCTTTTAAAATAGCATGCATTTTTTTGTGTGCATCATTTTTGAAGCATGGCACTCCCTGATTACCCTTCACTTTGATGTTTGCAATGTGAACATCATGTTTAACATCTCCTTTTTTTGGCCTATGAAAGAAAGAAATCATAGTGGTTTGGGAAGAAAAAAAAATGATGTGAGTAAATGATGGACAGAACTAAACTATTTCTTACAATATACAGCTTTTCATCGTATCCAGGTTTGTGTGGCCTGTTCAGGAGAGTATCTGTGCTGTGGTGTGAATGCATCATAAGATTGTGTCCTGGGGACAGACAGCCTGCTGTGTCAGGGTGTTCCGAAATTTTCATGGTAAATCTACGTTCATTAAAGTGGAATGATCTCAGACATGTTTTGCTACTGTGGCTCTGTGAGGCGTCTTTGAATCGTTTGATCCAAGCAGGGGAAGGCATAACATTTGCGTCACCAGTGCGTATTTATTAAGAAATGCTTTGAAAAAAAAATAGCCTTCAAATAGTTATTTTCATAATGAATTAGTCCAGAATAAATGTTTAATCACAGATTCTGCCCATTTAATGCCCATAACCCAGAGACTCTACTTAGACGCTGCCAGAATCCTAGCAACTAGATAGGCTTGAATTATGTTTTACCAGCCCATTCTCATCCCAAGACGTCACTGACGCTTTTAACCATACGTCAACATCCAGCGTTTTAGGGTACCCTTTAACGTCAGTTGAGATGACGCTATCTAATCCTAACCCTACCCCAGACCTAAACCTACCCGCGTCATAACTTACGCCAAAGGTAAAGCGTCAGTTGGATGACACCCTAAGATCGTCATCTAACCGACGTCAAAGGGTACCCTAAAAAGTTGGATGTTGACCTATGGTCAAAAGCGTCAGTTAGATGACGTCTTGGGATGAGAATGTGTTGGTTTTACACAGCGGGGTTAGTAGTAGCACAGTGTTAAACTAAGCCACCAAGTGTACAATGATAATCAAATGAAAACAGGGAGCAACACAACTTTTCAGGTTTGAGTATGCATTTCTATATTCAACTTTGTTGGACTTACACAAACAATGTTGGAATTTAAAATATTTAAATTTAGTTTACTATGCATTGATAACTTGTTTATTTATAAAAAATCTGGCCTGTTTTTAAAGGGGTGATGAACTGAGAAATCAAATTTTCTTTTGACATCTAAGAGGTCATCATATTATAAGAATATCCTGTAAGTTTCAGAACTGAAAATGTCCTTGTTAGTCCAATAAAAGCTTTTATTGACACCAGCCTCCGTGAACAACTCGTTTTTCAAAGTGGGGAACTATGACGTCAAAGAGGATAAAAACACCAACCCCACAGAAGAAGATCAACACCTACTTCAACACAGCCAGTTTAGCCCCGCCCACCGAATTCGCGCATTACACGCATAGCTAAATAACATTGTGATGATAAACCGGATTCGAGCTACCGAGCAATACAATATATTGTGCAGTGCCTGGTTGTGGAAGAAGACAGTTGCTGCATATGAATCCTCTGGATTCCAATAGGACTGCATGGATAAACTTTATTTTTAATGACGCTCCAGCTGATGAGGTAAAACATTGTCCGTCTGTTCGCGTCATTTTCACTGAGGTTTGCAGACCGATTAAGAGCAAAGAACGGTGCTGTGCCGTCTATATTGGATCTGACAGGAATTGTGCAACACACGGACTCTGGGTTGAATCATTCCGGTTGCCATTTTACAACATTGGACGTTTTCAAAACAATTTCCACCAAGTGCCTCAACGGGTAAGTTAAACTCATTATAATATGCAAAACTGTTGTCCACTCACAGCAGTGGGCGTTTACTTCCAAGTCTTCAGTGCAAGACACCCATAAAAAAACGAGAGTTTTTCAGGTAGGCTCAAAACTAGGGTACAAAATAGCCTATTACTTATCCATTTTGATGTTTTTGAATGCAAAATGTCATAAGTTGACCTCAGAACAACAATATAATAAAATTTAAAAAGCCAGTTCATGACCCCTTTAATGCAATAAACCCTTTAAATTTTGATTTTAACCAAATTTGTATTATTATTACTGTTGTTGTTATTATAATTATTAATAATAAAATAATTTTATATGCAGCTGCCACGCACAAATCTAATTCAATTACAATTACAATATTTGATGATTTTATTTATTTATTGCAAAACTTTGCAGCCCTTTTCTGTCTCCATCCGTGATATTGATCCATAATAGAAGGATGATTAGTTGAGGGATGGATGTATGGATATCTATCTATACTATCTATACAGATGCACAAACAATATCAAACTATTCAAATAAAATAGTACTGAATTATGTGTGTTACAGACAACTATTACAACTAACCCCTCTGTCTGTTACAATTAACCCAGCGTATGGGGTAAGTTTTAACGTTTGCACTTCTGTCATTTTCAGTGCAACAGTACGAAAATAGTAGGTCCTAGAAAAACAACAACTAATTGTTCATTTGTAGCAGAGATGTGTATGTTGCTTGTGTAAAGACAAAAGTTGAATCTATCTACATAATTTTTTTAATAACTGAGCCAAAACCAAAATGTGTTAGGTTGTGCCCCGCACTCCCCTACAATCACCCAGAGCTATAATAACGCATTCAGTACTGTAAATGGTTTGGTAAATTGCCGCAAAGTGTGTAATTTGAAGTAATTTAGGTCTAAGGTCAGGATTTCGACAACATATACAAACCGAATGCTGGATTATAGATTTGTTCATTAATGGGGTGTTTGAAAAAGATGCAGGCTAATTGAAACATGAAGGTGCGCTCTTGACCTGCCTGTGTGAGCGGCTCAAAGCCTCAGTGTTTGAACAACAAAGAGAGCTGCCTCACATCCCCGCACGCCGCAAACCACACTAATTCACAACCTGTTGCTAGGGCAACACCCGCCTTAGACAAACCTATTAGTTAGACACAATCTAATGCCTGTGAACCTGAAGCCTTCCTACTCGAGTGCTTCATTGTTGGAGGTCTTTTTTCTTACTATTTAATAAGCAGACGATGTATTCGGAGTGTCTTCATTTCCTCGTACCGGTAAATATGTAGTCTGTGAAGGCTGGGTGAAGTTTCCGGAAGGCCTCCTCTGCTTTCTCGATCGTGTTTGAGGACGGCTTTCCAAACCAGGGAGTGAACATGACTAAGAAATTCTCCTCCGTAATCAGCGCCTCCTCCAGAAGCCCCTGTGAGAGGAAATATGAAAGGGGTTTGTTTTTAATTTACAAGTGATCAGATCATAAATACTTATGCCTACTGAAATGTTACTGAAATGCACAATGTGATTTTATTATATTCCCTTCCTGATGATAATTTAGCTTTAAAGCTGCTGTAGGTAACTTTTGTAAAAACATGTTTTTCATATTTGTTAAAACTATCATTATGTGCTGACAGTAGAATATGAGACCGATAATCTGCGAAAAAAAATCAAGCTGCTCTAGCTTCTTCCAGTGGTCCTATTGCCATTTGCAGAAATACACCGCTCCCGGTCAGAAACAACCAATCAGAGCCAGGAGGAATGTCTTAGCAGTGTCAATCACGCTTTTGTACTCACTGATCACACCCCTCTCTTGAACGACAGTACAGCGCGTACCATCGTCTTAAACCAAACTTTAAGATTGCCGGTGTGCCGCAGTTGTGCTAATGGCGAGAAACAACCTAAACTGCCATTTTCTCGAGTAGCACCTACTCCTAAAACAAAGACTGGTAAAAGGAAAAAGATTGATGAGCTGGTAGCTCGTACCAAGGGCGTGGTGAGCTGAAACCTGCGTACGTCACGAAAGAACCGCAAACATCCAATAGGAAAATTCAACTGCATTAGCCACTGTTCAAAATGAAGAGGGCAGCACTAAGACATTTATACACTTTGTTTTTAAATGTTAAAAAAGTTACTCGAATCAATGATCAGCATTAAAAAAGCCCCATTATTATGGATCATCAACTGAAAAAAGTTGGTTTAGGGTTTAGTTACCCTTTTATACTGGCCTATGGTTTTGATAATTTTTAAGCAAAAACGTAATTAATCTTTTAAAAAAGGTGTGCCAGGTTTTATTTAGAGTTATGATTTATTTCTTATTCAAGTCTTTGGTGTGTGACTGTTTAATATAATCAGTCACCTCCTGTCAGAATATCATACATTTATTATTTTTTCAATAACATGTCAAATAGAAAATGATAGCATGTTATATTTGACAATATTGCATACAGTCATGCCATTTTGAATTAGATGGACTGACAGATTTTAATCTTTTTAGAAACTTTGAATTTACTTTGTTTTCAGCTTCAAGTACAAATGTAGTCTCATACAGACCAGTTATTTTATTTTTATTATGTGCTATTATAGTATTTATTAATTATTTAAAATATTTTATTTTTCATTTTAGTTTAAGTTCAAGTAATTTGCTTTTGTAATTTGTATTGTTTGTTTTTTATGTTCTTTTTAGCTTTAATTCCGTCTTATTTTTTTTAATCTAATTTATTTTATGTGAGTTAGTTGCCAAGTTAGAATTTCTTATATTTTTCTAATATCAATTTCTCTTATTTTATTTCAGCTTTATTTAAATTGATTACAAATGATTTTGGTAACGCTTTACTTAAAGCTGTTATGTGTAATGCATTGTATTATCAAAATCTTTTTTTATATTTTCAGCATATTTTCAGAAATAATGACAATGAAACTACGTTGCATTTAAGGACTTATAGGGACTTATATTTCAGCCCTTTGATTTTTGTACATGTATTGTATCAGACAGTCAGCGAACGGACTTGTGGGCCACATGAGGCCGAGAACTAATTTTATTATTAGTATACACAAAAACCATGGGAAATGGGAAACTTTGAAAACATTGTTAATGCAGGCACTGTAAGTAGCATAATACATTTACATTTAATCATTTAGCAGACACTTTTATCCAAAGCAAGTTACAAATGTTACAAATGAGTAGAGCAATAGAAGCAATCAAACTAACAATAGGGCATCAATATGCAAGTGCAGTAACCAGTCCCAGTTAGTTTAGCACAGTACATGTAGCAAGGTTTCTTTGGTATAAAAAAAAAAAAACGATGTAGAACAGTAAGTGTTAGTATAAATGGGTTCAAGTGTTGACGGAAAGATAAGTCTTCAGCAGTTTCTTGAAAAGTTAGCAGCTCGGGTTAAGATAGGCAGGTCATGCCACCAGCAGGGACTAGTCCAGGTAAAGGTCTGTGAAAGTGATGTTGTGCCTCTTGAGAAAACACCACAAGGCACAGTTTACTTGTAGAATGCAAGCTTTTGGAGGGCATATAGGTCTAAAGTATTGAGTTATAGGGGTGCCAAACCATTGGTTGCTCTGTAGGCAAACATTAGTTTCTTGCTTTTGATGCGAGCAGTGATTGGCAACCAGTGCAAGTTTATAAGGAAAGGTGTGACGTTTGCTCTCTTCGGCTTGTTAAAGAACATTCTGGATCAGTTGCAGAGGTTTGACAGTGCATGCTGGAAAGGCCTGCCAAGAGAGCATTACAATAGTCTAGTCTGGCTAGAACAAGAGCTTGGACAAGGAGTTGTGTAGCATGTTCCGATAGGAAGGACCTGTACCTCCTAATGTTGTACAGAACAAATCTGCAGGGCTGGGCAGTTCTGGCAATGTGGTCTATAAAGTTCAAATGATCAATCAATCAACTCCAATGTTCTGATCTGGATTGAGTTATGGTTGACGAACCTAGCTGAATGGAGAAGTTGTGATGGAGCGTTGAGGTTGGGTTTCGCAGGGTTTAGTTGAAGATGATTGTCAGCAAGAAATGACTGTCAGGCAAGCTGAGATGCGAGACGCTACCGTCAGATCCTCTGGTTGGAATGAGAGGTAGAGTTGTGTGTAATCAGCATAGCATTAATAGGAAAAACCCTGTTGTTGAATGAAAGATCAGTGATGACATGTACAGTAGATGGAGAAGAGAGGTGGTCCAAGCAATGAGCCCTGAGGTAACCCCTAGCTCAGTGTTTCCCAACCCTGGTGTCAGCGAAAGGTGGATTTGCAGTTATCATTTTGTGTCAATATGCTGAATTTAGCTGTAAAACTATACCCACATATTTTGTATTGTTTTATATATATATACACACACAACAACTCGTCAATTAAATATTTATCATTGCATATTCTGCATTATTGGATGTTTTTAATAAACACTGACCAAAAAAAACACTGTAAAGTTTTAGGGTTGGACAATATGATGATACTGTATGTATAGGCTATATATAACACTGATTTAAGTAATCACCCGATTTAGACCTACATATGTTATATAAAGCGTTCACAGGCAAATGTGCTTTGTTTAGGTCTATATTGCTTTTATTTCCCTGGTGTCAAATCAGGCAAACATAAATGTCAGGCAACACGATTCCTGGCTGCATGTCAATATCCATGGATCACTGGATCTTTAGTAAGTTGTAAGGAACAGTATATTGAGTCCAACATTTAGTTTAAATTGCTGAAATTGTTCGTTTTAGTCGTGTTTCTCAGTTTCCCCTATTAAATCCTGTCACGCAGCAGATCTTTTGCCACTCAGTCAGGCTGAGGGGGTTGTTCCGGCGAGAAAGTGACGTCAATGCATTCCCTCTAAACGTGCGGTGTTGGTGTGCCGCCAGGAACCGGGTTGGGAAACACTGCCCTAGCTAGATGTTGCGATTTCCTCACCCTCTCCACGACACCCTGAAGGACCTACCTGAGATATAAAACTTGAATAATTGGAGTGTGGTTCCTGAGATGCTCTTTGTCTTGAGGGTTGACAGGAGGATCTAGTGGTTAACTGTGTCAAATGCAGGAGACAGATCCAGCAAGATCTTGCCAATCTAGAGCTTCAATGGATATATTGAGAGCAGGACAGTCTCGGTTTAGTGTCCGCTTTTGAAACCAGACTGGTTGTTCTGTGCAAGAAAAGTGATAGGATGTGTGGAAAGGATGCGTTTTAAAGACTTCTGCCTCTGAGAGCTGAGAGAAGGAGGGGGAAATGTGTGTGTTAGCTGCAAGATGCAAGTGTCAAATTGAGGTGTGAGGTGGTTTTATTTTTTGAAAAATGTGGCAAAGTTGTCAGCTGTTAGGGTTGATGGAGGAGAAGGTTTAAGAAGAAATGAGAAGGTTTTGAAAAGCATGGGATAATCAGAGGAATGGTATTTTTGTGCTAGTTGAAAGTTATTTTATCAATTGAGACATTAGAAGAGAAGAGAGAGGAAGGATTGATAAAAGGCAAGGTCAGTTGGATCTTTCAATTTGCACCACTTCCTCTCTGAAGCCCATAAATAAAAAACATAACAGTTTTGAACCTATAGTGACCTATTTGAGTTCTGTGAAACACTTTGAAACGATGTATAGAATTTGACCATGAAACAAAGTTGTCAATTTTCACACATCTGTGTTGTAACTTTTCAATTGAATTTACAGCAACATCTGCAGGATGCTGCATTTTTCTACAAGCTGTAGAAAACACTGTTAACACTGTCGGGCGGCAGTGGCTCAGTGGTTCATGTAGGTTGTCTACAAACCGAAAGGTTGGTGGTTCAATCCCCGGTTCCACCTGACCAACTGTCGAGGTGTCCATGAGCAAGACACCTAACCCCAGCTGCTCCCGACGGGCTGGGTGGCGCCTTGTATGGCTGACACCACCGTCGGTGTATGAATGAGTGTGTGAATGTGAGGCAATATGTAAAGCGCTTTGGTGGCCATTAGGTCTATGAAAGTGCTATATAAATGCAGTCCATTTACCGTTGTTTACAGTTGTCAAAATAGCACATACATTTTCTATGTGGTAATTTCCTCAGTGGTAAACGTGTTTCTATTGTAGCTATGTGAAAACCTTTCAATAGGAATAAATAAAACCCAGGGCAGGTTCAGTTTGGGAAGATGAAAAGCCTCACCCTTACTGTGGGCCATCAAATAAACACATGAGTTGAACTGCAATCCATGAGGGATGAAAATGGAACGGTAAAAAAATAAAAAAAATAGATAAATGCAAAAAGAGAGGGCTTGATGTACACTGAGAGCAACCCCACACTCAACTCACTTCAAGCAAATGCAAATTGAGACGGTTGCAGGAGATGCAACTGACTTTAAGAGGGTCAAAATGTATTCATTTTATATGCTGTAAATTAGAAAAAAAGTGCTTTTCCCTTGAGTTCAGATGAGAGAGATAGAGCCAGAGTTAAGAGCACTTACATCAGAATAAATATTTCCACAGTCTCCACTATCTTCACATTTTAATAAAGTGTGTATACAATGCAGATTTTAATGAAAGTAGTTTGTTGTGCTAAACCAGGAATGAGTGTGAGAAAAGAACATTACACAACAATAAATAGTGTTCCTTCTTGTCAAAGGCGCTGATGTTTTACACACAGACATTTTTGTGATTGATAAGCACTGATTTACCCAAGTCGGCACTCTTTAAAGCAATAATCATTCAGTAAGCTTTTGATTGGGCTCTGGTCCGCAGTGGGCATCTGAGCAGCCCATCCGTCCTCACCTGCCAATACAGTTTGATGAGCTTGCTTATGTGCCGGTTGTTGCCTCCTGACAGCCAGTAAATGTAGTCAGCAATCATGGCGCCCCTAATGACAAGGACAGAAACAGACAGACAGTATCAGACAACTTTCAATCAAGATGTTACACCATCTAGAGGGAGACGGTACAGGAGACATGGCACATACTCGATAAGGGAATTCACTCCACTGACACACGTGCACATACCTTGCAGAGTAGCTATATAGTTAAAGTGCTTTAAGCAGGTCAACTCATGCAGTTGCAGGCACAAATGTGTCTCTCCCACTAGTCTTTCTAAGTATAACAGCATTATGCTTATAATATTCAAATGTGTACACATAACATCCTCAAACTAGAGAGAGGTGAAAGTTACCATATAGACCCATGCTGACAAATCTTTAAAAAAATTAATGGAATAATGGGGTTTGTTGTTATGGAAAGAAGGAGGCGAACATTCAAGACTTTAATAATAAAATAAACAAATGTAAAATGAAAGTAAAGCCAGCAGCCCCTCACGGATGACTGCGGGCCATAGAAACAAATCACAATGTAAAATCAGGCCTGTTCCTCTCTCCATCTGCCTTTGTCGTCGCTCACTCTTTTATGCTTACACTCCTCCGTGAGAGATGCGAGACCATTGCGTTTAACAGGTGTTACTCATTATCACTCACACCACCGGCCTCGCGCTGCTCTCACGTCACTCGGCCTCGTACTGCTCGCCACATGTAAAATGAGAGTTGATTGCGATTTCAGCTTTTTGATTTTAAATAGTGTGTAATGTTGCTGTTGGTGCATGAACAGTATCTGCAGAGTTGCACCACTGAAAGTTCAGTGTAAGCAGAGATATCGTCTTTTAAAAATCAGGAAGTATATTGCCTACAAACGACTCGATTGGGACTGCAGCAGGGTTTTAGACGTCACTAAAGGGGCTGTCACACAGGACGCGGTATGCGCTGCGCTGGCCGCTGGGTTGAGCGAAGCCCTTCGGATACAACGCGATTTTGCGCTGCGCTATGCCATATGTGATGTGATCTGGGAAAACCCACCACATGGTGAAATTTGACATATTACAGGTTTTGATACCATATTAAAGCTGGGTTCAAGCCCTTTCCAAATCTGTTTTTATTTATTTTATCGGTTGTCTGTAACAAAAGTTATGGTTATCTTAAGTCAGCTGATCGCTATGATTTTCAGAAACAGAATTTTGAGAAAAACAGGTTTAAATAACTGTCACATCCTGCTAGCGCGACGACTGGCGCTCCCTTTTTTATTGCCTTTTTTACATATCACATATTTTAGTAATCATCATAGATTGGGTATCATTCGAAAACTTACGAACTCAAAATTCATCCTGTGAAAACAGTTTTGAAATTGGACGATTGAGAGGCGAGCAAGGTCTTTTAGACGAGCAACTTCAAACTCTGTTGTTCTCTTGTGCTCTGCATCATACCACACGATAACGCTGGATAAAAATAAAGAAATAAAAACTTGCGTGCCGTTGTAGTTCACCCAGGACTGGATTTTATTCTGTTATGTGGTTTATTTTGATAGGTGAACTGTCTTTGTAGTGTTAAGAGAAGGAGAGCTAAACAGGAGATTTGTGTTTCCCCCTCCGCTCCGCCTGCGTGCATGTTATTAAAGTGAAACGCAGTCTTTTCAGCTGGTCATTCTAAATCGCTATTTTTCTGCAGTAAACTAGTGAATTTTCCCAAGTTATATTCAGATATGATAAACAAGATGTTATAGAATGATAATTTAATAAAAAACAAATTTTGACAAAAAACTGACATTCAGTCTATTTTTAGACTTTACTGAAAACGTTCCAGCGCGACATCTGACGGGTTTTCCCAGATCGCATCACATATGATATTATAAATAGCGCATTAAATAGACATTATGCATATATTAAAACACACCTGACAAGCCAACTTGAATAGAGATATGTCTCCATGACACAGCTTTTCTAGATGATGTCAAAATTGTATCGTACAATTTTGAACTTTGTATTTGTATTGTAATTTTGAACTTTGACTGCGGCGTGCGCGTGAGCAAGTCACTGGTGCGCACCGCTGCGCTTGCGCTTTGGTTGGCGCAGCTACAGAGACGTCTTCGCGTGGCGCAAGCCATTGAAATGAATGGGTTTCATAGCGCAGCGCAGCTCATACCGCGTCCTGTGTGAAAGGCCCATAACCCATACATTTACATCAACCCCTCCCTCCGTGAAAAGGCAAAAAAGGGCATGGCCATATTTCTGCGGCTTGTCGAGTGAGTTGTGTTCACCAGCTGTCAGGTCTTCTGTGTTCGAGCTTCCAACGGACACTGTACTTCCTCAACAATGGGTACAATTTATGTTTGATTATGTTTCTGAAAATGACGATCGTAATCTAGCTCTCTGTGCTGCGCATTTTACGGAAGATAGCTTCCAGAATCTCCACGAATTCAACACCGGATTCAACAAGAAACTGTTACTGAAACATGAAGCAGTTCCAACTTTAAAACCAGCAGCAGCAGTTGTTGGGCCACAACCTGTAAGTAGGCTAAGACTTAATCATTTTAAATGTATTTGCATGTATAATTTCAGACATAATGTTTTAGTTTTATCAAATGCCAGCGCTGGCTTTATACCCACTAGGCTACTAGTTATGCTATTGTGTCTACAACAAACGCGTACAAACATTATGGACCTGAATTTTGTATAAGTACTAATGTTTTAAACGTATTTTTCATGTATATTTGCTTTATAACGTTATTTTCGATTGAATCAAGAACGTAAACTAATGCCAACGCTGTTTGAGTATAACATTAGTAGCCAGTCAGTTGCTATTGTTGCCAGTCAGATGCTATTGTGTAAAACAAACGTGTATAAAGTAAAAAAAAAAAAAAAAAAGAAGCAAATTATCATTCAGAAACGTTTTGTAAGAGCCGTGTGTGGTGAGGTTCTGCTTGGACCGGAGCAATTCGCCTGTAAAGGTAATAAGCGTCAATCTTCCGGACAATGAGCGACAGTTTAGCCAATCACCACACACCGGCCCAAACTAACCAATCTGAGCCCACTGCCTGTTTCTGAGGGAGTGGTTTCATAGAATCAGGAAGTCAACACAGGACAGAGGAGAGCGCAGCTTATAATAAAGCTGAAGTTTATGAAAAATAAGACTTTGGAAAAAAGAACAACCAGGAATGCATGTTATATTTTTTTAAAAAGCAGTACCTGTGCACCTATGCTACCATTGTAGAGGTGTGGGTGTGCTACCACATAATCTGAAAACTCTCGGGACAGCAGTATCTATCTAAAAAACAATCGTATCCATTCTATTTCATCAGAAACGATATTAAAACAGGGATTTAATTTAAAATACCGAACTTGTCCTTTAAAGCAGCACTATGTAACTTTTTTTTTAACATTTATAATATTTTTTTCCAAAACCCCTGAAATGGTACATCGAACTAACAATAGGTTGAATCACAGGTCTGCCATAGCTTGACAGTGTCTGTATTGCTTTTACTGGCACTATGTAACTTCTGGGTGCAGGTCAGGAACCCGAGCACAAAAATAGCAAAAAAATTCAACTGCTTTACAGCATACAGTATGTCACTTCCCCACTTCATCAAATTCTGACACGAGAGCCCAATGAGCATTTTTTTACCTTTTTTTTTACCTCTGTATGTTGTCATGGCTTAAGCAGCAAGTAAAACCAAGAAGCCAAAGGTTTTGTCTGAGGACAGTAGAAAGAGAAAAAGGGAGAGTGGCAAAATAAAAGGCTGGACGTGGATCAATATTGGTCCATTGTTGGGGGTGTCTGAACCAATCAGGACTGGCCCACTTGCGCCACTCATCCATATGATTGTGATTTTTTTTTTTTAATACTATTTTAAAAACAATAATTCATAATACTGCTCCACAAAAACGTGACTAAGTTCCCCGACTCCAGTCCGGTGCTTTAGTCTTCCCCCACCTAGCAAATGTGAATTGCGTCAGAAACAGCGTGCGCGCGATCAATTTACTGTTGGTAATGTGTTGTGTAGCTTCACCCCTTGCCGTCGTCGTTTTATCGTTTGTCTGTAACAAAAGTTATGGTTATTTGAAGTCGGCAGATCGCTATGATTTTCAGAAGCGGAATTTTGAGAAAAACAGGTTTAATTAACGGTCACGTCCTGCTAGCGGGACAACTGATGCTCCCTTCTTTATTGCCTTTTTTCACATCACATATTTTAGCAATCATCATAGATTAGGTATCATTTGAAAGATTACGAACTCAAATTCAACCGTTTTAAAATTGGATGATTGAAAGGCGAGCAAGATCTTTTAAATGAACAGCTTCAAACTCTGTTGTTCTCTTGTGCTCTTCATCACACCACATGATAACGCTGGATAAAAATAACTTGCGGGCTGTTGTAGTTCACCCAGGACTGGACTTTATTCTTTTATGTGGTTTATTTTTGATAGGTGAACTGTCTTTGTAGTGTTAAGAGAAGGAGAGCTAAACGGGAGATATTGTTTTTGGCCCTCCACTCCGCCTGCGTGTTCTTAAAGAGAAACAGTCTTTTCAGCTGGACATTATAAATCGCAATTTTTCTGCATTAAACTAGTGAATTTTACCAAGATATATTCAGAGATGATAAACAAGATGTTGTAGAATAACAATTTAATAAAAACCCAATTTTGACAAAAAAACAAAACAAAAAAAACTTGCATTCAATCTATATTTAGACTTTACTGAAAACGTACCAGCACGACATCCAACGGGTTTTCCCATATCGCATCACATATTCATATGACATGCTGAAATATATGCCAATGTACCTAGGATGTTTCACATGCAACACTGGAGTCTGCCCAAGATGTGAGAACTCCTTCCTTCTGCAGAGTTCAGGGGTATCTGACTTGTCAACAAATGTACGCCTGTATTCCCTGGTGAAACCAGGACAGATTTTACGACAGAAGTAGAAGACAATACTGTTTCCCAACTGTAGGGGGACCCCAAGAGCAAAAATTTCAAAAGTAACATAATGTTGCTTTAACTGAATGCAATTTGTTTAAAAATCCTGATTCCCTCAGAAATGAAACGTGACTATATCAAATGAATCACTGAATATTTTCCTCAACTGATTAGTAAATAAAAAAATACTATTTTGTAACTGTTATAAAACCAATTTAACGTTATTTAGTATAAAACCAATATTGCAACGCTCACAATCTGATTGTCCAATTCATGACTGTGATTTATTTGATACAATAGCAGATATTGTGTGATATTTCTTACTTTTGCTGCTTCATATTCTATTTTTAATTACATGACCCTTTAGTTTTGGATGGTGGTGGTGTTGTTTTAAGAATCTCAAAACACAAACTATTTTGCTTAGGCTGGAACATCTTTTAAATGTGTCAGTAAAGAGCATCAGGTGACATGCATATGCATGTGTGAACTTCAAATTGATGATGCAGTTACGTGTTGCATGCAAAACCGCAGAGACTCTGTTAAAAAACAGCATAGTAATGTTGAGGATAAATTATTACCTTCCCCATCACACTGCGCTATGAAATATAATTAAGACCCCTCTATATTCACAAGTGCTCCGGATAATGCGTGACTTGGATTGTGTTAGATGCTATTTCCCACACAGTTTGATAAACCAAGCCGATTAAATTATCTGGCCTTGCTGAATCCAATGGCTTGTTTTTGTTTTGTGTTTTTCAGGAGAATAGAATGGTACATTCACTAGACCAGAATTAACAGGCACTTTTACCATAAAGCAGAAAATTAAAACTTGTTTTCCTACCGGGATATAAATGAAATCTGTTTTGAGAGCTTTGAAAATGGCTTTTAATTGACTCTTTCTTGAGAAAGACACTCATCGTGTTGCCATGTTGTTTGTCCAACTACTGTATAATTCAAGCATGTGTTTGCTCCTTTGTGTAGAGAGCTAATCTGCAACTAGAACCAATGTGTAGCGATGACCAGACGTTAACCCTTGTACATGTAATTAGTCTAGTTCTGATCTTTACACTAATCACTGTAAATGCAATTAGTCCGGTTGTGATCTTTTACGTCATTAATGATAACCAACCCCATGTGAGAAAGCTTTCGTCTCCACCAGTTGTAGTTTGATCATTGTGTAGGTTGCTTAAACTGTTGCTTAAAACCTTTTCATCAGATCTATGGTTATCTTTATTTATTTGCTGGTGGTTGAGTGAAGAGAATCAATTGGTTTTGTTCTAAAACAGCTGTTATATTTGTAATGATTGAGTCATTTTCTGAATTGCTAACACACTAAACCCCATTCCCTGATCCAAATTCTCAATAGACTAAACCAATTTGACAAATAAATCACTCTTTCTGTAAAATATTAATCAAGTTTAGGTAGAAAACACTGTTTGCAAATTTCATGCAAAACTCTAAGCACATTCTCACTCACTTAAACACATTTTGCACTGATGCAAATGCTGAACACAGGCAGGCAAAAGTTAAATCGCAACTAGAACACAGTTGTCATCGTTTTCACACAGTGGGTCTCATTCATGAAAACACGAGCAGAACGTATTTTTGTGTAAATCGTGTGTAAAGTGGTTCTGGGCGTAAGTTTCGGATTCATTAAAATGTTCGCATTTTCCAAATGTTAGTTGGTACGCAAGAAATCTACACCTGCTCCCAGCCACGCGTAAATGGTGTGCTTACCATCCGTACATTTTGCTCATTGATAAGGCTGCATTTTAATTCACCTTAATCGGGTACATATTTAAACAAAAATGTATATAGTAATTGCATATGTTTATTTTTACTTCTATGAGAGCCAGTGATTTATGGAAGCTTGTTGCTGCTGCTGAATAAAAAAAAAGAAAAAATTACGACTATTTATCACAATTGCGTGTTATAAAGTCAGAATTGCATGTTATAAAGTCAGAATTGTGTGATATAAAGTCAGAATGTGCAGATGTAAACTCGCAATTGTGAGAAAAAACGTCCGAATTGTGAGATAAAAAGTCGCAATTACTTTTTTTATTTATCATTCTATGGTGGAAACAAGCTTTCATAAGTAGGCTAATAGCAGATCTGGTGATCGATGGTGGTCCTTCTCCAGTTTGAATACGATTTTTCCGAAGTAATTCTACTTCGTTTGAAAAACGAATTCGTTTTTGCTGTCAAGCATAATGTTCGAACCATTTTCTTCTCACTTCTGGGACTGTTCGATTAACAGATAAAACTGCAGTTTTTAACAGATAAAACTGCATCTATAATATGCTGCCAAGCTTCCTTTTTAGGACCTGATAGGCCACTATGTACGCTTGAAAATAAAATTGGCGTTTTGAATGAACTTCTGATAATAAAACTTCAATTTCTGCATCCGATAAATCTTTCTTTTTCATTCGCATTCATGTTGTTATATGCCTATATATAGATGTCAGTCGGATATAATGGGCGGGATTTATGGTAATTGAGAATGAACGTGCACGCGCATCCCATTTACGACTGGTTGGAATTCACTGAACACACACCCATTTCACTATCACATCTGACGTTTACAAAGTATTTGTGAATCAGGAGAAGAGTTTTCGATAAGGTCTCTATGCGCAAATCACTCTTATATTTACTCGTATATTTACGAATGTTTCATCCAATGACTCAAAATTGTTGACACTGATGTGGCCTACCAACTGTGCATAATACACATAATGCATTTATTTCAGAGCCAAAACTGACTCAAAATATTGAGTGTTGATACCAACAATGGATGGAAGTGATAAAAGGGAGAGGAGGAAGAGTATGTGTAAAAGGTGGTGAACAAGGTGGATGAGGATGAGAAAGAGCAAGGTGTGGGAATATTGTCAGGGCTGGATCTGGCTTTAGGAATTTTCCCTTTGCCTGCAGAGATGACATTGTCAGTAATGTGGACAAAGTCCTCAGGCCAGACCCAACATGAAGAGATGATGCTGAAACAGAATGAATCTCTCTCACTGACCTTGATTTTGCAGTTGTACAACTCTTCTGAGTGTAACATGCTTTTCCTCTAGAATTTTTTAATGTAAACTTTTTGGCTTTTGCAAATGGATCATTGTATTTTACAGTTTTTCTCTTGCTAAAACACTAAACCCTATTGTCTGAACCACATGCTCAGTTGCCTGAACCCACTGATCGAATCAATCACTCTTTTGGCAAAACCATAAGCACTTTTCACCTGTTTAGACACAACTTGCCAACACATTTTCATTGTGATGCACCAAGCGTCAACATTCTAAGCAAATGAAGCCTATGAAGTGCGAAAAGGGAGCAAATGTCCATATACCCCATGTTAAAATGTCCGTTTTCACAGCATAAATTCAGTTTGGTCCCATGGACTTTTATTGTAATCTTCGCGTGCCTGACAACTGTGAGAGGGGTGAATTTTTTTTCTAACTCGTTAGTTTAGACCGTATTTAGATATAAAATGTATGACAAATAAGGGCGGTTAACTTTGATTGACAGCTGATAATGGGCTGCACCAAAAGGAATTTGACGTCTCGGCCATGATCTGACACAACACATCATACCACCTCTGGATCCTTTCTAAACATTTGTATTTTGTATTTCCCAAGATTTTCCAGTATCGCGCCGCCCATACCCCCCATAAACAGCCTCAAACCTGTTCTTCAGAAAGTCTATTTGTGACGTAACAGATGCTTTGTCCATAATGGTGAGCAACGTTTAACAAAAGTCAAACACAACTAAAGCACCGTTGTCACCACTTGAACACAACAACTCAAAATTGATCACACCTGTGGCTAATGATGTGAGGGATTATAAGCCAGTTTAGAGAGCACTGGTTTGTGAGGCTCTACAATGGATAGAAATCTTAGAGGAAGAGTTTGTGTGAGGGGTGGTCGAGGTTGTCAGTGAAGACAAAGAACAGTAATATCTGATGAAATCAGAGCTACTGTGATTGACCATGTTCTTGTCCATGGTATGAGCATGAGGGAGGCTGGACCAAACATCAGTAGATTCACTGTGTCCACCATAATCCGCAGATTTAGAAAAGAGAACAGGTAATTACCTTTTTTTGACATTATAGTACAGGATGTAAATGTTGACATCAATTACTGTATGACATGTACTGTACCACAGTATACTGTAAGTAAATATATGTTTCAGTACATCACTGTACTAAAGTACTGTAGTATTGTAATGGAGGGCTGGTCTAACTGTTTGTAGGCCTAGTGTTCCATGTACATTTTTGTACTTTATTTTTACATGGGTTTACTTTTAAACACATAGTGGCAAACGCATAAGATTTCTGTTTGTTTTTACCAGCGCAGTCTCATCCCAAAACGTCATACAATTGACGCTTTCGACCATACATCAACATCCGCCGTTTTAGGGTACCCTTTAACGTTGGTTAGATGACGCTATCTAAAGGCCAATTTATACTTCTGCGTAGGGTGCGCGCAGTAGGTATGGCGTAGCACAGGGGTTCTCAGACGTTAGAGTCTATCCTAACGAGCTGAGGATCTGAATCAGGTGTGTTAAACAAGGGAGACATACACAATATGCAGAGCAGCGGAGAGAAGAAGTTGGAGTTGAGAACCCCTGGCGTAGCACACGCACAGACGCGTCCCATACCACGTACCCTTCGCTGTAGCCTGACGTGCACCTCCTCAAAAATGTAACTACACATCGCGACGACGTGGACCGCAAGATCGGTGATTGGTCGGCTTGGTAGCATCGCATTTTCTCATACGCATTTCCGCACGTACCTTCTCACGCATTTCCACCTGATTTCCACACGTACCATCTCCTCTGACGTCTTCTCTCATTTCTGCCTTTCAGTTTTAGGAATTTCACTAAAATGAACTGTTTTTCCACCTCATTAAGCTCCAACTCCAACACTGATCCACTCTCTTTCAGTCGCTATTGCTTGTAGTCACTATTGCCTAGCCGCGAGGAATCTACACACAGTGAAACATTTACACCGCCAACTAGCGTTTCGGAGCAGTACTGCAGAGCAACCAAGACCTGAACGCAGAAGTATAAATGCTCACAACGGCGTTGCCTACGTGCGTAGCCAACGTCGTACATGTACAGCGTACCCTCGACACAGAAGTATAAATTGGCCTTAATCCTAACCCTACCCCATACCTAAACCTACCCCATCACCTAACTGACGTTAAAGGTAAAGCGTCAGTTGTATTACGACCCAGGATCGTCATCTAACCGACGTTAAAGGGTACCCTAAAACAGCAGATGTTGACGTATGGTCAAAAGCATCAATTGTATGACGTCTTGGGATGAGATCGTGTTGTTTTTACAAGTGCTAATTGTAAATGATTTCTGTTTTGTCTTTTTGTATAAGAGGGTAAATGCACAGGTTTTTTTGTTTTGCAACATGCATTTAGCCTACAGTGAACAATAAGCATTTTTTTTCTCCTGCTTCGTGTCCTGAGCATGGCGTTTTCTATTTTTCTACGTAGTGTTTAGTGACTGTTTAGTAGTGTTTTTTTTATTTAGATTGACTTAGGGCACGATTTGACAACATAGTTCAGTTTTGAGCACAGATTGAACTGTTTTGAGGTTTGATTTTGCAAGAAGAGTCTGAGGTTTTGTAAATGTAGCTTGAAAATTGGGTTTTGTGTTCACAGTTTAGAGGAGAGCAGCTTTTAAGAAATGAGTCTTAGCAATTGAGAAAAACCGAATATACAGACATTCGATAGCCCTACTCATTGGTGGCGTTTCACAAAAACCGTCCTAGAGTATGGCATCTGGCATAACGTTACATAGAACAACGACATTACTTGAACGATAAGCTCACATTAACAAAATGCACAATGCACGTTAACTTGTAACGCATTGTGTCAGGAGGGGAAAAAATAGGGATAGCTCACAGCTTATTAGGCCAGACAGAAACGGCATTCTCTGAAATGGAATATTCAATCAAAAGTTAAAATAATAATGAAAATACGTTGTTTTTTCCTGATCCATCATCCAATCAGAGAAGTCTGTGTTTAGACCAAGCGGCGCTCATTGTTATTAATCACTTCATTATCACGTGTTTTGCCTTCGGATTTATTATCAAATTAATATTATAAAAAAAGTGAGCAATTTTATTGCACTGAAGTAAAGCAAGACGTTGAAAAGTCACAAAAGTCTCATGTTGGACTCGTTTATATGAAAGAAATTTCATAATTAAATAAATAAGCCCAGATTTCACAGTGTGAAACCATGTTTAATTACTCCAGCATCATTTAATGTAAACTGCATTTATGACAAACAAAGAACTAAACAGATGTTTATACTATAGGCCTACACGGTCAATAAATGCATGTACGTGCAAATTATCAATAAATACATGCACGTTTTCATCATAGACAGTAAAAGGTTTTCATCTGCTTTTGTGCTGACGCTGCGGAGAAGCCGGTTGGGAAGAGCTGGTTTCATATGACTTTTAAAGGTGACGACCGACTGAGCGATCATGAAACACATTTTTTGGGGGGCTGGGGTGGAAATTTAGGGGATTTAAAAAGCCCTCCTAAAATCTTTAACGAGCATCATCATCAGCTGATGTTTTATCTGAACTAAGACTGCAAGGGTATGGCAAAGGCCATACTCTGCCATACGCAAACGCCGCCCTGGCCCTACTATACAATATTCAGTACTATACTTGCAGTGCATACAGTTTACAATTCATTCACCATATAAATTTTTACGTAATTGCAAAATTGGTTTACTTTGTTACAACATACTTTTTCCCTATTAAACTGCATGCTTTGGATTCTTGGATTCTTTTTTTGATGTACTGTCTAGTGAATGATCTGTAATGTTTGTAAAATTGACTTGCTGTGTGAGATTTTGAGCACAGATAAAATGGTTTTAAGGGCAATTGTTTGATTTTGACAGAAGAGTCAGAGGTTCTCTAAATGTGGTTTGGAAATTTGGTGTTTTGAGAAAGTGAGTAATGTGAAGTGAGTGACCAAAGATGACCCATCTCAAAGCTTCTTGGGTGATCTGCTTATCTCAACTGAAAATATCTTGGGTGATCTGTAAATCTAGAGCATATACAGTCAACGAATCGTTCTGTTTTCGTCAAGCTGCATCGCCGAAAAACAATCCAGCACCCCCTCCTGTCTCGATTGCACTGAGCCAGGAATCGTGGGTAGGCCTCATTTAGCTTGCTTGATTAATGCTTGATGAGGATGTGCAAGTGTCCTGCTGGGGTGAACGGAGCAATTCTCTCGGGTGTAATGCCAATTAAATGTTTACAAATAATTAACCACAGTATCTACTTGTCCCCTCAGGGGATGAAATGTTGTTGTGGGTAAACATGACATTTACAGTTAAGGATGCAGCAGGGCTGGTTAAGTGTTTCTCGCTCCGTTTCAACGTTTACTTCTGTTCAGGTGCCGAATTTGCAGCTTTGAATAGACAGTCATGCGCTGATGTGCACGGCCGCAAGAGCCGATTCCTGCAGCGCTGATGGCGTTCTCACTCTAAGAGGAATTCCTGGTGTGTGACTCTGCTTACTCGTTTTGAAATGGGACGATTTTTGACTGATTTTTGGATGAGAGCCGAGACATGGTGTGTCACTCATCCCTTGTTTTCTTGCTCAAGCATCAAATTAAATGCTAATTGTTTTTGTCTGTGTATGATGTGGCGCTGAGCGGCACAGTGAGCTTGACTAGGGGACCCAGCATGCAGATAAACTGGATGTGTGTGTGTGTGTGTGTTTGTCATATTGTAGAGCACAAGCAGCACTTATCTCTCTCTCCCCAGAACAGGCCTGGATCGCCCTTTAAATGCCATTTAAAACCCTGTCATGCCATCAATGCATGGCATCATCCCTTTTCATTAAAAGAAGCATGCTGGATTTGTAAATTAACCATCTAATTGCTTTTACTAGCATCTTAGGTAACAAGATTGAGACCTGATGACAGTCACTGATAGGGTTTTAAACTCTGTAGCTTTAATATACCTATAAAAAATTAGTTCCAGTTCTGCCTTGTACATTCTTAGAAAGAAAGGATTATATATAGGCTAGTTTGAATAATTTGTGGTGAAGACAATTTAACCCTCAGGGGTCTAATGTGTTTTTTAGTCCTTGATGTTTTGACATGCCCTGATTTTCAGTTGCTTATAAACATATTAATGGCACAGGTGAAATTGCACTCTATTTAGCACAAACAGGGCTACCATTATATGTAACCAACATGTATGTACATGTTTGTTTTTTGAGAGAATATTGTTAAAAAACTAAAAATAAAATAAAACAAATACAAATGAATAAAAACTTAAGTTTCTGAAATAAGGCCAACAAACACATAGGGCTGAACGATTAATTGCATTTGCGATGAAATCGCGATATGATGAAACGCGATTTTGTAATCGCAAGAGCTGCGATTATTCTGGTCACGTGACACGCGAGAGAAAGGAGTCTGCAAGATCAAGCATCAACTTGCCACGCTACGCGGTCTGGCGTTCAGAAAAGAACAGTTTATTTAATGTATGTGATATTGTGTTATTTATTCTCTCCCCAACAATGCTGGATCTATTCAAAGAATTTCAGAATCGGAGTCTGAGCTTAGTTTTTAAACACATAACGTTATGCGTGATGAGGCTGCGCGTGCTTTAGGAACGAACCGTGTTCTGCTTGCTTCTATTCTCTCTCTCTCTCTCTCTCTCTCTCTCTCTCACTCTCTTCCTCACTCACACACACGCGCACACACACACACACACGACACCGTCTCGAACCTTCCACGTTATTTCATAAAGTCCGGGATTGAACCGAATTACAAGGACATTCTCGGGCTTCATTGAACAGGTTTTGCCGCTTTACTTGATGTTATAACGTTACTCTTGCAGTGCGCGTTCTCTCCCGTGGGAATTTTCCTTACAAATGCTTCACAGAGGCATTATTTATGTCTTTTGAAAATGGAAATGCCCATTTTAAAATACTAACGCGTGC
>JAQIUQ010002795.1:75000-145000 GCA_030378365.1 Hybognathus amarus
CAAATGAAAACGGAGCCACACAACTTTTCAGGTTTGAGTATTTATTTATACATTAAACTTTGTTAGACTTTCACAAACAATGTTGGAATTTAAAATGTTTAAAATTTAGTGTACTATGAATGATAACGTGTTTTTTTATTAAAAATATGGCCTGTTATTAATGCAATAAACCCCATACATTTTTATTTTAAGCTCATTTGTATTATTATTAATAATAATAATATTTGTACATGCAGCTGCCACACACAAATCTAATTTAATTGCAATTACAATATTTATAATTTTATTTATTATTATTTATTGCAAAATTGTGCAGCCCTTTTCTATGTCTCTATCCATGATATTGATCCATAATAGAAGGATGATTGGATGAGGGATGGATGTTTGGATATCTGTCTATACAGATGCACAAACAATATCAAACTATACAAATAAAATAGTACTGAATTATGTGTGTTACACACAAGTGTTACAACTAACCCCTCTATCTGTTAAAGTAACCCTGTATATGGGGTAAGTTGTAACATTTGCACTTCTGTCACTTTCAGTGCAACTGTACGAAAATGGTAGGTCCTAGAAAAAAAACTTTAAGTGGTCATTTGTAGCAGAGATGTTTGTTGCTTGTGTAAAAAAGTATTTATCTAACCTAATTATTTTTAATTAATTGAGCCAAAACCAAAAAGCATTAGGTTGTGCCCCGCTCTCCTCTATTACATAACAAGACAAAACAATGTTAATCAGATCCACCTTTACACTAAAGGATGATCCTGTCACTCACATTATGAGATTCAGCAAAAGCAAACCATAACAATCCATTCAATTCAACCTTCGCATGGAGTTTGGTTGACAGGCGATCTAACCAATCATAATCCGCCATTCGCAGAATCCACCATTTTTGTAGATTATCGTTGGTGGATTTGAACTTGAAAAACAGTGTGCACTGGCATCTTTCCACAGTTGAAACAACATTCCTTCGATGTTTATTTGGTGCTATAAATTAACTAAAAGGAAAAGATGATTGGTTCACGAGCAGCTTTAACTGAGGCTCTCTACAGCAATCTGCCACAACACATTTAAGGCGTGTGTCCACCAAAGCGCTTTTAGCTAGCTGAAAGCGCTAGACGCTCTGCTGAAGACGCAGAGCTTTGGGCACAGTTTACTTGTAACTGATTTCACAGATATTTTGTTTTATACTAAAATGTATTTTTCATCCATTTTGTTCGGTTAGCTCTGCTGGTTGATGTCGTTGTACAGAAAGAATGTTGTGACAGTTGGTCAGTGTATTAGCCCCGCCCCTCCTCCACTGTGATTGGGAGGCTGGATAAAAGTCGACCGTGATGAGCGCTGTGTTTTATCCAAAGTTGAACGTTTTTCAACTCTCGCGACCAGTAAATAACGCTGGGCGCTTCAGCACAGAGATGTATAGTAAAGAAGTAGAACTACTTAAGTACTGTACTTAAGTACTAAAATGCTGTATCTGTACTCTACTAGAGTATTGTTTTTTTCTCATACTTCTACTTTTACTTCAGTAGATATTTTCGATGAATTTAATACTTTTACTTTGATATTTTTTTTAATGTTCTGCTAGTTACTCGTTACAATTATAAAAATGTTACGAATCATTTGTTGCAAGTTGGCTTTCATGCTGCCTAAATCACACGCCAGTTTTATAGGGTAATGGTATTGATTGACACACACATTGACAACTAATGCAGGGGTTGTCCTGCAATGACATTTTTTTGGCGGCCGCCAAGCAAATTTGTATCCCGCCAAAGCGCCTTATTTGATTGCTAGTTCAAACTTTTGACTGCTTTCTTTAATAATTACATGACACAATACTTGTACTTTTACTTTTAGTACTTAAGTAGTGAATTTTAAAATAAACTACTTGCAATACTTAAGTACAAAAATTTTTGAATATTTTAGTACTTTTACTTAAGTGTGGTGCCTAAAGAGCACTTCAACTTCTACTCAAGTCACTTTTTTGATAGAGCACTTGTACTTTTACTCAAGTCCAGGTTTCTAGTACTTTATACATCTCTGCTTCAGCGTGAAAAAAAAAATGCTCAAGCGACTTGTTGCGCCTCTTGGCGTTTAAAAAACAAGACGCTCCCATTGAAAACAATTAAACATACGCCAGGTGCGTGGAAAAACACTTTGGTGGACACATGGCCTAAAGAGCTACAAAACGGTATTTATTGTTTAAAATTCTTTAAAAAATTAATAAATTTGAAAGTTTAAACTTTCATATCATTCTCACTGCGTGAGAACATGGTTTGGCATGTGTGCGGCATTGCCTTTCAGACGTAGCCACAGTAAAGAAAGGGTCTTAGTGAACGGTCAAGATGGACAAAATCAAATCCCGGCTCGACCGTTTTTCTTATTTCAGAAGCTGTTATACATTGATATATCCGTCACAATAAAAAAAAAGACTGTCATAACTTTCTTTTCATGCTGACTTTAAAGACCTTCTGCATCTTTAAGCATTACTGCCAACCTTTTGAAATGCATAGGCTATGCTGTCTTTCAGGCTCTCTGCTTCATAAATGTGCCTTGTGCCATAACACTCAACAACCCCACACACTTTAACAATCCAAGTGTGAGTAACGTTATTGCGATTAAAAAATGTGAGTATCTCACACAGCTCTAAGTATTGAGTAAAGGGCTGCCACAATTGACCTTGTTTGAGAGCGATAAGCACCATCGTTTTAAAACAGAGACAGAGACGTCTTTGCTGTAAATGGGTCTGGCAGACAACGTTAGCTCATTGAGCTTCTTCTTCATACACACCTCCCATTCAAGACTGATGGCTCTGTCAACTGCCTCGCTGACGGCACGCATCTGGCCTCATAATAGCCAAAATGGACTAATTTGGCTGTCCAAAGACACACACCCGCAAATGCACTTTTCACTGAGAAGTCAAGGGTGGTTGAATAAACATTCTTATTCAGTCTTTTAAAGTGGCAACCTGTAATATTCAAATCACTAGATAGGGCACTATTGACGGGAAACACACTCAATGTCAAAACCATCACACAGTAGCTCTGCATCTGGGCATGACCTCAAGACCACTGCTGGAGCTCGAAATCCTCACAACGCTCTTTGCCGTAACAATGAAATGATGCAGTGTATAGTCACTTCATTCACAGAATTAAAATGGATTTCTGATATTGAAACTAGAAAAGTTTCAGAGAAATCGAAGGCAGTTGGTAATCATAACACAGTCTCATCCCAAGACGTCATATAACTGACGTCTTGGGACTTCTTTTGACCATACGTCAATAGTCCGCCTTTTAGGCTCCCTTTAAACGTCGGTTAGATGACGTTATCGGATCTTAACTCCACCCCAGACCTAAATCAACCCCGTCATTTAACTGGCGTATTTATTTCTGTTTGTAATATGGACGTCAAATTATCAAAATCATCAACCTTTTTATCATGCCTTCATCATTACCCTTGTCCCATGCAAACTGATATTTCAAAATGTCATTTTTTTTTTTGCAATTTTATGAATGAAATATGTGATCATACATATATAAGAAAGATTTTCTTAAGACTATTTGGGTACACTTAAAGTGTCATTGTTACAGTTTAATTATATGTTTAAGTACCGAGTAATATAAATTAACAACATACTTACCATAAGGTTAGGGTTGGATTAGGGTTTGGTAAAGGGTTATTTGCATGTAAATAATGCCTAATTTTCTGTTATTAATATGGTAAGCACATACAGTATAATATGTAATCAAGGACACTGTAAGTGTTTATTATAAATAAAAGTGCCTGCATTTGGATTCTTTCCGTTAATTTCTCATCTTTGAAACAAACAGGTAATCCCAGGCAAACTAACAGAACATGAACTCAGGAAACAGAAGCAGGAGCAAGAAACCACTACACTAAACAACGACCGACAAACAAAGACTGGAGAACAGAGGTAAATACAATAGACACAGACAAACAAGCTAAACAAGGTAACAAAGGGGTGTGGCTAACACCTGGGAAGACTAATCAACAAAATGGGGAACAGCTGACATGGAAAGACATGAGAACACATGACACAAGAACAACATACAAAACCCACACGTGACAGTAAAATAAATGATGAATAATTACATTCAGCTAACCCCAAATCAAACTTTAATTCTTACACATTAGAATGTTGTAAATTAATATTACTCAGTACTTAAACTGTAACAATTTTAAAACCATATATATATATATGAAGAGTTCAGATGCAAAAGCCTTTTCTTCTAGAATGTTAATTTTTACAGACCTTATGTAGCCCCGCCCCTTTTTTCAGTGCTGCGCTCGTTGTCTTTTGACTTCCGGTCTGTATTTTCACAGCGATCTTGCATCGGTATGAATGAACTGCTCATAAAAAATTTCCCCGTCGACATATGTTAAGACATCTGCTTTACAATGCTTATGATAAACATTACAATTCTCTTGATAACTTTTTTTTAACTCTACAATAAGTAAATCCACTTCACCAGCTAATTACTCCTCAACAGCGATGCCATAGAAATATACAGAGCGACCGTGAAACCGGAAATTCAAAGACAATATTCTAAAGATGACGGCGCCCACGTTTCTCTGGTGCATAAGGTCTATTAAGCTTGTATATTTAAGTTCAGCAATTTCTCTTAAATGACAATGAAGAGTACCTATTAATTGTCATTTAAGAGAAATTACTGAACTTAAATATACAAGCTTCATAAAAATGAACATTCTAGAAGAAAATTTCAAATGGCACTTAGAGGCTTTTGCATCTGAACTCTTCATATATATATATATGTAGTTTTGTTAGATTATGCAAAAAATGTGAAAATATTAATTAATAGAGTGTCTATTATAGAATGCGTCAAATCTTGGCAATGAAATTTGCCTCAGCAAGATAAAGGAGTCAACAATTTTATTCCAAAAATGTATTCTGTCACTTCCGTCATTTCAGAATATATGTTTAAATGTGATGACTATGACATTTGGTTTAGAAAAATGACTGTTCTGAAAACATCTCTCATTTTGTTTCCACTTTATTTTCGAAAATGTATACGTGCGAGCTTCCGGCGCTTTCCGGTGCATGCGCAAAGCGAAAGAGCCCTCGCTCTCAGAGTACTTGGACGTGACTGTGATTACAAGAGGCAAAAACGATATAAATACGATTCATTTTATAGGGCTGTGTATCACCAACATTGTCACGATACGATACGCATCAGCGATACAGATCAATTTTGAATTTATTTTCAGCTGAGTTTAGTAACAGTGCTACAACAGTTGTGATAACTGAAAAACAATTACATTTTTTTGTCATAAAAAAATAATTAAATAAAAATGCTGAGAATGGCTCCTCCTTAAAGTCTGCCTCAATATCTGAAATGACAATTATAGTGACACTGAAGCATGTCTACACTGCTCAATGACTAAACAACTTAAATCATTCCATAAAAGCAAAAACGGTAACAACTTAAATTTAACATAGTTTTCTCAACACCTAGTATTTAGGAATTTGGTCTTAAGTGTTCAAATGTGCACCAAACAAAGTCATTTCTTCTATGTTGAAATCATTTTAAATGATTACATTTTCAGATTTTTATGCAGAAACAACAATTGATTGACATGCTCAAGGTAAAGAGAAGAGAGTGACAGCAGAATAGCTCAAAACGCTAATGCTTATAACCAAAATAACCAACTGTGTTTAGAGGATACTTACCAAGACCGAAATTTAACATAATTTTGCGTGTTTTAGTCCGTTAAAGCGATATAATCATGCGAGCTGTGTGTGAGGCGGCTGACTCTAGTCTAAATGCACGCAGCGAAAACCAACTCTCAGAGAGCGCACAAGTACTGAACAGTTTAAAGTCATTTGAATATTTAAACCGGTAAGACTTAAAGACGCGCAAATGGTAAACTTTAGTCACGATGCAATGCTGACCCAATTAAGCAAGTGAATATTCCCTCATGTCCCGACTCCTAAACGCGAGCGTGTAGTTTCACCGGCTGCAGCAGCGCTGGATGCTTGCCTTGAGCAGCCGTTTGAGAGACGAGAGAGCAGACGCAGCACCATTGAACTCGCTCTGTTCCTGAAATTGCGTCTCACTCTTTCAAACTACTGATTTGATTTTATGATACAAAATAAAAGCTTAAGGGGAATCAATGTTTCCAATGTATGTAAATAATAATAATTATGCGCAATGCCCGCGACGAAATTCGAGCCCTGCCTGAATTGGCTTCATTCAAAAGCACAACAGTATCGAATACGTGATACGGCAGCTGCTGTATTCAGATCGCGCATCGCCAGGAGTTCATGACGATATATCGCTGTATCGATATTTTGAGCACAGCCCTATCGTTTTTATCACACAAACCGCTCGTTTTGTGTCTTAGGCCATCAATTTACATTTACGAGTCTTTAAATCATGTTTAATCTCTGTGCATGCTCTTTGAGGTGGACCCCATAGACCACTAGACAAGAACGGTTTGACCTAAAAATATCAAAATTGAAAATACTGTGGAAACAAAGACATCAAATCTTGGATGCCCTTGAGGTAAGCTAAAACATATCAAAAATTTATTTCAAAGTGAACTATCCCTTTAAGACATTTTACAAACTATAAGTAACTTTTCATTAGATTGTTAGTGGGCTGTAGTAGTAAACTTTCAGTAAACTATTAGGTTATGGTTAGGTGTTAGGGTCTGGGTTAGGAGAATAAGTTGACTTGTAGTTGCCAAGTTATACTTATAGACGGTAGAATATTTGTTGGGGAACATCAAAAAATATTAACAGATAGCACACTCTACTAATACTCTAATGACAGTTAATTGACATGTAATTGCAAAGTTAATTGCATAGTTAGTAGAATGTCTGAAGTGGACTATCGAAATAAACAGTCACCCTGATGTTTCCTATGATGCTTGTATGTCCACAGCTCGAACATTGTTTGTCGACAAATAAACAAGTGAAGGTGAAAAGTGTGTTTAGAGAAAGTTTATTTTCTAAAAGGCTAAAAGTTTTAGTTATATAACAACATTAAACATTCAATCAAATCATGCACAAAAACTTGACTTCTGGAAATGAGCCATAAGAATGTTTTTTTTTCTTTCTAAATGCTGACGGCGCATTTAGGAGTGTTTACTGTTGTACTGGCTCTTGCTGTGAGCAATGAATACCACTTTCCCAAAGCAAATTCTGCCAGGATCCATGAAGAGCAAAGGTTACACTGTTAATTTTATTTCTGCATTGAGAAAGCTTGTCTCCGGCACAAACTGGAACGATATTGCCTTCTAGAATAATTTCCGTTTTCAAGTTCAATATCTTGATGCGTCACTCACTCTCCGACAGTTAAGATTACGATGGGAGGTGACTCTGTGCTACTAAACAAATGAATCTATATGCACATATTTCCTGGAGAAGCTGTATCTGTTTTTTTAATGTTTTCTGATGGTGTGTGTTGACATCTGACTTTGATACTACCTACAGAAATGAAAAAATAACAATAATGAAAACAATAAAAGAGAAGCCACTGCTTTTCTGTTCACAATAGAAATGACGTTTCAATAATGGAGTCATATATGGATATATATATAACCATTGGCAGAATGAGGAAGGAAATGGTACAATGATGAAAATGTGGAGAATAATTTGGTTTCTTTGAGCTGGAGAGCTATTGCCTCTGTGAAATTTACTGGCATGTGAACTTTAAAACATGCATTTTCCTTGAAGAGCTCAAATGGCTGAGCAGCATTTGCTGGTGGGAGGATGTGATTAGGTTAAAGAGTGGCGCCAGCTTCAATGGCATCACTCGCTTCTTTGAAATGCACAACCATGCATTGTGGTCTGACAAACTGCACTCGGACTCTGCCTCAATCTAGTGTGAGGAGTTTCAGGAGTGGACTGTACTGAGTAATGTCAGCAGAGATTCAGTTGATGTACAAAGATTTGAATTCTGTTCCAGTCTGCATGAACATCATAAGTCATCTTCATTTCTCCTTACAAAATAAATGAACTCTGACCATATATAAACTCTAAACGGTGCTGGGTTGTTGTTTTTTTAACCCAAGTTGGGTCAAATATGGACAAACCCAAATGTTGGGTTAAAATGTGATTTAAAATTTGAACTTCAACTTTCATTTTCAACTGTACATTTTTAAATTACATTTATAACCCAACATTTGGGTTTGTCCATATTTGACCCAAATTTGGATTGAAACAACTCAGCATATTATATTATTGTTATAATAGTACACGTTAATGCCACAAAGCATACAGTAACAAGAAAAAAAAAAATCCTAGATTGGATGCATACAGTACATTTTTTGAAAGAACATTGATACTTGCAATCGTAATGCAACAAGGGTTGAGATTTTTTGCTAGCAGTAATTGAGCCTGCACGGTGACAGGAAATAAACAACAACTGAATGAATAAACACTTGTTACGGACTTGCACCTTACGGACTTGCACTCTAGGGTGAATCTTTTATTCAAATAATTTGGTTCTGAAATGTTGATTCTTTCAGGAACAAAACATTTTGATCAAACACACTGAAATATCAAGATCCAAGTGGAATGACATAATAATATTAATATTATTAATAATAACAATAATCCCGTTTTGAGAAAGTAAACTATGTAAGAATAAAATGGATTTGCTGCCAAGGCCATAAGCAGGGTTTGAAATTTAGTTTCTCAACTCAGATTTCTATAAAAGCACAAAGTGGCCGTTACACATGTCCTGGGAAAACAGGGCTGTTGGTCACCCTACTATACTTTTTTTTACAGAAATACTAATATAAATATTATCATAGCTCTTTATGCTCCAACATTCGTCGTGCCCATAGGTATCTTGCCTTGTGCTTGTAGGCTATATATCTTATCCGCCGTATGTGTGCTCGTCAAGACCGTTTTTGTGTTTGAGCGCCCCCAAGTTGTGTTTTACTGTAACTTCAGAAGTACCAGACACGTGAGCAAACCCGGCAATAGTTTTTGACGTGGCGCGTCAAACCAAAAAAACGAACCCGAGGCGTTTTTTTTTGTAAAAATTACGCTTTTACATGTGGTGTTTTTCGCTGTCGGTGTGAACACTCACATTGACGCCCATTGTTTAGTCACGAGGCGTTAAACGTCGATGGATATCGCGCTGTGAAATTCGTCCTCGGTGTGAACAGGCCTTAACATAGCCTACAGATCTGTATTATGCTAACGTTTTTGATAGTGTTACACATTTTTTACAGATAATGTGTAACACTCGCTGTAAAATGCAAAGGACTTTGTTCGGATTTCAGAGCAGCTATAGAAAAAAGAAGACCGGAACTTGAATCCCATGCGAAAACAAGGACACATATCGGAAGGAAATTATGTAGTCATGCAATGCTTGCTTACGTTGTCAAGATTAACAATTTGAGAACAAAATGTAATTTGCATGGTTTTGCGTGATATGATAACTTATAAGCGATTGTTAAGACGACTTAGAAGCGTGATTTACTGCAATGTCAGAACCAGAACAAAAGTGGATGTTTCTTACTTGTTCAGATGACATTTTCCTGATATTCTTATATTGGTCATACTTCCAAAAGAATAATCTGTGATTCTGAATGCCAGTATCCACACCAGCGCGGTGACTGACAGCCTCACACTCTCCTCAAACATTGTGTTCATCCACGCTGTGCCGTGTCGAGGGTGTTGAAGTACAACACAAAGTTGATAATTCCATGAATATATCAATTCCAGATATTGAACAGAGATGGCGATAAAGAGGAATAATGCCGGACTGCAGCTTTTAACAAAATAAGAAAAATTTGAACATCTCCATCCTGTTCAAAAGTTTTCACCCCCCAGCTCTCAATGCATTGTGCTTCCTTCTGGAGCATTAGTGAATGTTTGAACCTTTTTTAATAGCTGTTTGAGTCGCTCAGTTGCCCCAGTGTGAAAAAATGGATCTCTAAATCATAAAAAGAGAGGAAAACAAATATCAAATCAAATATGCAAAAGATGCTGGAAAACTCAACATTGAAGATGCTGGAAAACAAAAATAAGGACTCAATAACAACCATAACATTTGTGGATTTTCCAGATGATGACACTCATCTAAAACTCTTCTAAACACTCATCACTCATCTAAAACTCTAAACTCTTATTTTTTTATCTTGTGGACTATTTGTAAACATTTTATGTAAAATATCTTATTAATGACAGTACTAAATAAAAAAAGAATGATTTCTGAAGGATAATGTGGCACTGCTGAAAAGCTTTGCCATCACAAGAATAAATTACATTTAAAAATATGTTAAGACATAAAAAACAGTAAAATTGTGAAACATGATCACAATTCTTTTCTATCATTTGATCAAATTAAGGAAGCCTTGGTGAGCATTTATTTTAAAAACATAAAATCTAACCGCCCCTAAACCTTTGAACAGTGGTATATCAACCAAGTTTGAAATAATGCAATGATATTTAAGTGTGCTGTAGTTAAAAATTCTTTAGGCCACTATAAGAATTTTTTTCTGAATCATTTCCACACTATAGCACAAAGCTTGGCCAGATCTCACCCACACCTACTGCCATGAAAGAACATAAAGAGCCTGAAACAAATAGTGCCAGTGCTATCAACTTCATATAAATGCAATTTTGCAATGTTCCCACAAAACATCTCTTCCCCCACTGGGACAGTTGCACTGAAATTTGTAGGCAGGGTGGCGGAGTTGATCTATTTCTGCTTGCAGTAACGCAAATGCGAGAGGGGGGTGGAAAGCAAGAACAAGTGAGAGAGAAAGAGACCAAAGTACCCGTTTCTTGCTCTAATCTATTTCAACTTGGTTAATGTGGCTTGATAATGATCAAACAGAATATGACTTCCTCACAAATAAATGGCCCCCTCAGCCACCAGTTGGCCATGGGATTTGGTGCAACCAACGCTTCTAAACGATTTATTCCTCTGCCGTCCAACAACTAATGGTAGCTGTCATCTGTAAAAGACCAATGATGGGAACATGGGCATTTGGTAACCATATCATTAAAACACATATGTGACATCAGTGCATTGGAGGCTCCAGGGTAATATGTCAGTCAGCAGTGGCGGGAGTGGATGTAATCACAGCTCTAATTGTCTTCTTCACACACACCCCATTGAACCTCTAGTATTTATGTATCGCTCAGAACATATTTCTCCAGCACAGGCCGCCAGAACAGAGGGAGATGTAATGAACCACTGGGCAGACATGTTTGCGGGGTTTGTCTAAATGACTGGGAGCTTTTCTCCTACTGAATCTGTCTTCATTTTGAGGAAAGAAACCTTTCTGAGCCCTCCATTAATGCCCATTTTACCTTGCTGCCTCACAGGGGTTCCCCAGCAGTCGATACACTATAGCCTGTCGAAGGTGGTTCTGAAAACGAATGGGGTTTAGCTGGATACTCCTGCAAGTCAGATGGGAAAATCATGTTTCCGGGAACAAGTTGCAACCTAACTACATAAAACGATTCAATCATAACCCATAATGTGATTTATGAATAAAGAAATTAAAAATGTAAGACACTGATGTCCATTAGTATATATTAAAAAAAACTGTTGCACAAAATGTTTCTATTTTAAGTCATTGAAAATGCATGAGATGGATGGCATATTCTGAATGATAATAAAGCCGAATTAAAAAAGAAAGGAATACACTTCAGCAGCAAATAATTATATCAGTCAGTCAGAATGTGTGAGTTTTGAAGTTGAATGTAAAAAAACATTAACGAAAAACAGTAAGTACTAAAAGGGATTTCATTCAGTCAAGTGTGTAGGATTGAGTTGAGATGCAACGGACATGTCGATTACTGAATTGTCCCTAGCAAAAAACAACTGTCCTGACAAAATAATTCAAATTACTACTGTTTTCCATCTGCGTCTTGTGTTTTTAAATCTTTATTTAACCAAGGAAAAGTCCCATTGAGATTAAGAATTCTTTTAGAGGAGCATCCTGGCTCAGATCTTGTCTCTCTACCTCTCTCTTTCTTTTTATTTTCGGGCTTTTGCTTTAATTAAACTGACATTTAGATGAGTCATCATTCTAATAGTAACATTGGGGAAAAATACAGAAATAACACATTCACAATAATAATAATAATAACAGTAATACAAATAGCACAAAATGTCAGGCAGGGATAATTATACATACTAAATAAACTAAATAATGTATTCCCTACAGTATTCCAGGAAACTTTATGTTAAAAGAGATTATGCTTCTCTCATTTCAAATATTTTCCATTTTACAGTAAGAAAATGCTGAAAGTAAAAGACCCATTAGCTTCCAATTCACGAGAATGACCATCTAGCCAATCATCTAGCCAATTTGCCAAGGTTATGTTAAAACACCAAACATTGCCGTTACATGGTGACAAGTCACACAACTTGGGACACGGCCAACAAGAGTGCAGTAAATGAGCTGGTTCAGTTACGCAACAAAGGCAGGTTGGGTCAAAATCAGTAAATTTTTTTTTTTTTTAAGATTAGTTCTGGACCAGTGATTTCTGTGCACTTCCTTGAATTGAATCAGAGTCTGCCTGTAGCATTTATTAATGAGGAATGTGTTCAGGAAAGGATTGAGCCAAAAATTTTCTCAAGTACCAGGTTTAGCTCCTCCTCCTATATCCTCCTTAATGGAGCCATTGAGGGGATTGTTTTGTATTAATCATAGTATAGATGTTAGAGATCGCCCCTTTCATGGATTTGTGCTGTTGTATGTCCTCAATAATTTGCACTCAATTAAAAGAGCTGTATGCAAGAAATTTATTTAAATTAATCATACATTTTTCCTTATGTCACTAGACATTAAGAAATCATGTTCATTTCAAATACTTATATCACTGACAACAGTAGTCCGGCCAGGATATCGTCATTTAAAAAGTGAGTCGCAGCCCTCGACTGGTGTTGATGTTGTCAAGTTGTGTTTTGTTCGGATGCGTCACCGCCCACCAATCTACCAAATTTAAGGAGTCAGTAGTGTTGCGGCATTCAGGTTGCCAGCTCTTCTCTCAGTTACCATAACTGTGTCGGAATTCGGATAAAAAAATTCTAAGGTTGCCAACCCCCAAAAAACTCAATATTAATCTGAAATACTTTGTTACAAAGTCCGAAATAAATAATGAACAGAAAAAACTCACTGTCTTAGGACTCATCACTTGCAATTGGAAGCTTCTGTAGCAGCCTACATTCCTATTGGAACCTGCAGCATATCTGGCAACCTCGAGTCATGGGGGAAGGTGGGGATACACCCTAATTTGAAAATGATTGCAGTACCAGTTTTGGCCGACAATCTTGCATACAGCTCCTTTAAGTTTTAAAAAAGTAATATTGGCTTCACCTGAAATGGGTCATATACAGTTGACATTACATAAGAAGTTACGGTTTCCCAAACGCTTCCAAGGAACTTGGCTTTAAATACCTATGACAATGACGTCATTAAAATGTGTGTCTCAAGAGATACTATAAATAGATGTGAAACAAGTGCGCCTTGAGAATTCCTTGTCTTCAGAGGCTGCATTGTGAGTGTGTGCTGCACTCTCCATCTGTCCACTTTGTTAGGAGTTAGATTTCCAGTTGTCAGTGTGCAGAAATTTCTCAGTGTGAAAATAAAAAAGAGAACATCATGCCGCAAACAATCAGTTGAGGCGTGCCTCCGTGTTTGCGGTCCATCCCAGATTAGATACACTTGAGTTCTGCTTTGGGTTTTTAGAGGAAGAGTATGCTGCCCTTGCGTTCGAGCATGGCGACTTGCTGGCACTGTGAGTTGTTCTCCATTAAAGAGTTTTATGCTCAATGCTTTGTGCTATTTGACAATTTTAGACAGACAGTTTTTCAAAACAGTCATAGGGAGTGGATCAAGTAGTAGAGTTCATTAACAAAACAATTTTAGAAATAAAATCAAAATCAACAGCACTGAAACTTGAAAAGCGAGACCAGAGAGATTAGAAGAATGCACCTCAACAAGCTCAACATCGAATATTCTCAATTTTATTTGTAAAATAGAATTCTCAATGCTATGACAGTTAAAGTTACTGGGAGGTTGAAAGGGTGATAAAATGCCATTTTCACAAGGTGTAAAATAAGCCTCTGATATCCCCAGAGTGTGTGTGTGTGAAGTTTTAGCACAAAATACCTCACCGATATCTTTATATAGCATGGTAAATTTGTCATTTTTAAAGGTTTGCAAAACGCAAGATTTTGTGCCTGGTCCTTTAAATGTAAATGAGCTTCTGCAGAGGGCGGGGTTTCAAAAGCTTGCATGTGTTAGCAGCTGCGATTACCTCAGGCAGACACACTAAAATGACAGAAACTGTTCTCCCTTTAATGTTAAAATGGAGTCAGTCAAAGATGGAGATACTCAAGAAGTGACAACATGTAGAATGCAACAGGACGTCTCTGAATGGTTAGTTGATGCATTTATGTTGCTGATGTGGAGTTAACGATCTTCAATTAGGATAGTCCCTACCAGCCGTTTGTTGTTATCCTTTTCTTTAAAAGCAAATATCTTCCTTTGCTTTGAACTTTGTAAGCGTTATAACTTTGATACTGTTGTGTATGCTCAAACAGCAACATTTCACACTAACTAAAGTTAGAAAAGTGAAACCATACTTTACCACCCCTTTAATTAGATTATTGACTGTTCTAATCAGAACTCTGGGATTTGATGTTACTGCTAATAGACGCTTTCAGCAGTGACAACATAAACAAACGGTACTGCGCATGTGCATAAAACTGGCCCAAACTTAACTTCCGGCAAACTTGCGCAACAATCCATAACAAGCAAATAACCATAGTAGCTGGTATTTCTTGCCAGTCAAAGAAAACAAATGTTACCTGGCCAAACTACCAGAAATGTCGACACTACCAGACCCGTTGAACAAAAATTGGAGACAATGGTTTTTTTACAGACGCGTGCTGATTTAACACAGTGTTGAAAAACTGTGGCGAGCGCGGCGGAGTTTTATAAGGTTAATATAGCTGTCCTTATTAGCTAGGCTTCTTACATGCTAGCTGACCTTTTTTAAGGTGGGTCTCCACATTGACAGCATGTTGGATGGATCTGTGCAGCGTTGTTTATGATACTAACCATTCAATAAACAGACTGCTCCGCTGTCAATGTGTTTGCGAGAGAAGAGAGAGACTGAGAGAGAGAGAGGAGGGAGCGTGCAAGCGAATATGCGCTGCACGCAATTCTGCAGTCAAATACAACTTTTCCCATCTTAAATTGTAAAAAACATGGAAATCAATATGTGGCGGTCAGCGCTGATAATGTGATTGGCTGCCACTAATAAATGCATGGGAAACACTGTACCGGAGACTCGGATAAACCTAGCTATTTTAATACCGCCGTCTCCCTCTTTGTTAGGAAACCTTAACATTTTTATTTTTAAAAATTGCGTTTGCTCCCAAGGTCAGGTTGCATCCCACAGCTCAACAAACCTGCTCATCACCTTAACTTTCACTGCATTTGCAGTCAATGCCATATTATCCAGTAAACAGTATAAACAAACAGAACGGAAGTTAACTTTGGGCCAGCTCATCACCATGGCAACGCGTCTGATGAAAGCGTCTATAATAGTAGAACAATATGCCACTTTTGCAGCTTTGAGAGCAATATAATACTCAATCTGGTGCTGGTCAAACATTGGGAGGAGTCAGATTGAATGTGAGGAGCTTGTGATCACTTATACATACAGTGCACTCAAGTTGCTCAATAAGTACCCTTGAAGTGCAGACCAGATCCAATATTTCTCTGTGTTTGTGTGTCGGAAAGTTAACATGCTGAGTGAAGTTAAAACATTCTAGTGTATCCATGAAGCACACACCATTATTGCAAGCCATATTGTCAACATGAATAGTTAAATCCACAGTTAAAAGAGTAACTGGACAAAGTGCACTGGCAAGTGTCAAACACTCAGTAAGTTTAGTTTAGTTTGAGTTTGGGAGGGCGATAGATATTTAACACAAGAACTGAGAGAGATCATTCAGTTGAAAGGCCAAGCATTCAAATAATGAAAAGCAAGGCAATGAAACCCAGTTTCTGCAACATCAGATCTATAAATGACAGCAAGACCACCACCTCTACTGGTGGAGAGAGGCTGGTCAAGATAAGTTTAGCCAGGCAGAGCACACGTATTTAGATTAAAATAGTCATTTGACTGATGCCACGTTTCACAAAGACAGAAAAAGTCAATTCTCTTATCAAAAACAATGTCACAAAGTAAGCCGCTTTGTTGTTTATAGAGCAAGTGTTCGGATGTGCAAACCTGATTGTGTCAAGGCGAACACCATTAGGAAGCACCCTCTGGTCACCTGCTTCATCCCATGGAGCCAGATGGCTGAGGCTTCCCGTTAGAGTGAAGATCCTTTTGTGGGACTTATCTATAGTCAATGAGGGACTTTTTTGAGACCCCCTTTGAACCACAGTTAGCACCTGACAGGCTTCTGACTCTTATGATGTTTATTCTCATGACTGTTACTTCTTTAAGGAGAATTGAGGATTTGCAGGGTCTGACGATTTTCGCCATCCTGCTTAGACTTTGCCGCTGGACTGTTCAAAGCTATTTTGCACCCTTGCCCAGACTATCTAACTAAAGTTTCATTCTCGACCGTGCATTTGGACATTCTTGAAGTCTTCTTTCCTCCTTTCTCAATGCTGGAGCAGGAGAAACTTCACCGACTGTGTCCAGTCTGTGCTCTTCAGACTGCTGTCTAAAAAATGTCTAAAATGTACAGTGGCGTAAGTCAGAGCAACTCTTAATTTGCTACAGGGGCCACTACCAGGGGGTGGCCGCCACCAAGCAAGCAGAGTTACAATACTTCAGGAATCAGGAAGCAATAGCACTCTAGCTTACGAGGCGCGCGGTCAAGCTTTGCTTCTAGCAGGGGGGTTGCTTCCTCCATGGCTTTGGCAAGGGGAGCCATCTTGCAACATGTATGTGTGGCAGGCTGGTCCTCTCAGCACACATTCATCTGATATTATAGTTTAGGGTGACCAACTGTCCTGTTTTCCCAGGACATGTCCTGTTTTCATATAACAATATAACCATTTTCTATACATACAGAGGAGGCATAACCTACTTTAAATGTATTGAAGTTAATAAGGTATCTTTTAGTAAACTTTGAGTATCATTTGAGTAGGCCCATCTGTTTGCCGGGCAGAGTGTCCTGTTTTTTGGTAATCAAAATATGGTCACCCTATTATAGTTTGGATGTTCATGCTTCTCTTGACTCACATGTCCTAAGCACATATTTGAGACCTTTTTAGTGTTTGTGTGCTATTTTTGTAAGTTAATATGAATGTTCAAGGTCTAAATGAAAACTATGTAATAATTAATTTGACCTGGTCAAAAACAGCTCTGTTTTCAGCACACCATTTCAGTGCATTTGCCTATAAATGATAATGAGCTTCGCTCACTCCGCCCCTCTGTTCTGCTGGCGCTTTTAACACAATGCACATGGAATGTTGCCTTAACAACAGTTGAGGGTATATTTTGGAGAAAGAATGACAGCGGGAGACTCTGAGGACACATCTGTGCAATCGTATTCAGTTCGAACCTGAGTCGCACCTGGAACAAGATGACGGCCACAAAGAAGTTTGACAATTAAGGCTCGAACAGGACGTTTCTGAATAGTTGCTCAACGTAATACTTCTTTGATCTATTTTGAATGCACTGGCAGGGTAGAGAAGTGAGTTTCAAACGCTCACATATGTTAACTGATGTATACATTAGTTCATAGACAGATTGACATTACAACTAATGGTCTTGAAAAACTTTTTTGGCGATTTGTAAAGATTAATATAAAGGTTAATGAAACTTTACACTCACTTCTTATGGAGGTGCAGAGGGAACATAAATAGTTGGTACCGATTCTTTTTTTCAGAAACAGCTTCTTAGCAAAACCAGCTCAATGGCTCGAATTTGAGGCAGGGAGAAAACATATATGGAAATTAAAACAAAAATACTGGATAGATTTTTATCATTATATGATGGTTGTTTACAGGCACTGCCAACACACATTTCAGTACAATCAACTTGTCAAAGTGCATGTACTATTATTTGACCCCTTTAAGGGGTCCAGACACTTTCCAGTGCTTCGGGTTTTGTATTCTCGGCACACCTGTTTTACGTCTATATAGCCTCTCACAAGTGTGCATTCCAATGACGTCATCACCAGAGGTTATTTAAAGGGGGGGTTGACTGTGATTTAACTTTTTTGATTTTAAATAGTGTGTAATGTTGCTGTTGGTGCATGAACAGTATCTGCAAAGTTGCAGCGCTGAAAGTTCAGTGTAAGCAGAGATATCGTCTTTTAAAAATCAGGAAGTATAATTGCCTACAAAAATGACTCGATTGGGACTAGAGCTGGGTTTTAGACGTCACTAACCCACACATTTGCATCAACCCCTCTCTCAGAATATGCAGAAAATGTCATGCACAATGCGCATATTTCTGAGGCACGTCGTCGAGTGTGTTGTTCACGCAGCTGTCAGGTCTTCTGTGTTCGGGCTTCCCATGGACACTATTCTTCCTCAACAATGGATACAATTTATGTTTGATTATGTTTCTGAAAATGCCGATCGTAATCTAGCGAGTTTAACATCGGATTCAACAAGAAATTGTTACTAAAACATGAAGCAGTTCCAACTTTAAAACCAGAGGCAGCAGTTGTTGGGCCACAATCTGTAAGTAGGCTAAGACTTCATCATTTTAAATGTATTTGCATGTATAATTCAAGACATTTTTATTTTTTCAAATGCCAGTGCTGGCTTTAGCCACTACTAATTAGACTATGCTATTTTGTGTCTACGACAAACGCGTACAAACATTATGGACCTGAATTTTCTACTAATGTTTTAAACGTATTTTTCTTGTGTATATATATATATATATATATATATATATATATATATATATATATATATATATATATATATATATATATATATATATATATATATATGCTTTATGACGTTATTTCGTTTTTGATCAAGAACGTAAACATGCCAATGCTGTTTGAGTATAACATTAGTAGCCAGTCAGTTGCTATTGTTGCCAATCAGATGCTATTGTGTAAAACAAACGTGTATAAAGTTAAAAATGTAGCAAATTATCATTCAGAAACGTTTAGTAAGAGCCGTGTGTGGTGAGGTTCTGTTTGACTCTCTTCATCGTGGCTTTCTCGGTCTGATTCTGCCTGAAACTGATACTGCAGTTCGACACGTATTTACATCTGGACTGGAGCTCATGACATGCCCGTAAAGGTAATGGGCGTTAATCATTCGGACAACGTGAGTGACCGTTTAGCCCAGGGCTCTCAACTCCAGTCCTCGCGACCCACTGCTCTGCATATTGTGTATGTCTCCCTTGTTTAACACACCTGATTCAGATCCTCAGCTCGATTAGGATAGACTCTAACGTCTGTCCTAACGAGCTGATGATCTGAATCAGGTCCGAGGACTGGAGTTGAGAAACCCTGAGTTTAGCCAATCACAACACACCTGGCCAAACTAACCAATCTGAGCTCACTACGTGAATTCTGAGGGAGTGTTTTCATAGACTCAGGAAGTGAACCGCTCATTCAGGGGCACAGAGGAGAGTGCGGCTGACAATAAAGGTGAAGTTTATGAAAAAAGAAAAACAACGAATACATGTTATTGCACCCCATAAATACAATCATGCAAAGAAAAAAAGCAGTCAACCCCTCCTTAAAGCCAAGTTCCGTGGTGTGTTTGACACACATACTTAACCGATAAACAAAGATGTTTTCCCATAGCGCTTTGAGTGCAACATCTCGTCACAGGGCTTACAGTCAAATAACCAGTTTTTTCTAAACATCTATCGTAACGCGAACTTCATCAACATTTTCCAAAGGTTGCTCGTCCACACTGAAATGTTGGAAAATGTTAAAACTAGCTTACTGTGATTTTACTACTATTACTACTGCTTACTTTTATTTAGTAGTAAAATAATATTACTGTAATAAAACCAAAAACCATTGTCAAAGTATGATTCATCTAGCTCTATTTTTTTTACCACTAGTGCATGCTCATGACATTTTAGGTACTATCTTGCGTCGTAGCAGTCATCGTACAGTCAACAAAGGCTACATGTCATACCCAAGTTTATTAGATCCATGTTGTACAGTGTGATTTGTAATGATCTTATAAGATTGCAGAAATTGCCCATTCTGTAGTCTTGCACAGTCTGTAGGCATTAAGGAACAAACAAACGATACTTCATCACTATCAATAAATTCTGAGTCATAAATTGTCGCAACATGTGGGGTGTTACTTCACACACACAATCTCTTTTACTCAACCTTTTAATGCTTGGTAAAATGAACTGCATGCTCCTTGTGACTTTACATGTGCTGGTTACAGCCGAAGGTCGGTGGTAATTGAAGAGCCGGGGCTGTGTGTTTGACGAGGCAGATGAATCGCCAAGGCGCTTTCTCCAGACAGAGACAGAGTGTGAAAAAAGCCAGGCCTTACTCATTCTCTGGCCAGCACTTTCTCTCTGTTATCTAATTCCTTAATAATTTACAGAGCTGACATCACAGTTATTAAACTAGAGTCCAATTAACCTGTACAAAACGGATTTTCTTCTTCTTTGTGCTCCATAACCATCCGAATGTCAGAATATGACACTTATGACAAACCTGTTAATGACTTCTGGTACTTATTGCAACATAGTTTGGCCAAGAAAGCAAAATTTAAAGGGTCCGTCTCAAACTACAAAAAAGATCATTCTATAGCCAGGTAACTCGTAGCCTAGAAATCTCAGACACACCCTAGCGGCAGCAAAAAAATATTTGCAGCAAAGTGTGGTCTAGCAACTCTCCGTTGACTTTCGTTATGGAAAAACCAAACTCTGGTCCGGCCAATCACATTGGCCCTCATTTATCAGAAAGTGCGTACACCAAATTTCCAGCGTATACCTTGCGTACACCCAAAACCACGGTGAGTTTGAGATTTATCAATATGGACGTGGGCGTACGGCACGCTCAAATCCTACACCAGCTCAGGAGGTGGTGTACGCACGTTTTGAGTTAGTGAGGAAATGCGCAGAAAAATTCCTAACACCACAAAACGCACTGACAAACTAAAAGATATATTATGACCCACTGTAAAAAAACAACAACAAAAAAACAACAACATAGTAATTATAAACTTAAGTGTTTATTTTTGTGCAACGTGGACTTCAATGTTTAATTTGTGTGACTTTACCAAAGCATTTGATTTGTAAGCATATGTATTCCTTCAGTTGCGAGCCTGTGGACTTTACCCTGCAAGGATTAGCTATCCCCGAACCCCGGCAGGTGCGCACGGACTCGGTTCGGTAATGAAAGGCTTTCAATGACCAAAAAATAATTCAGACTGACAAAATAATAATAATAAAAAAATACATTCTTCTTCTTTTAAATGATAATAATAATACAAATAATAATAACGACATTCTTCTAAATAACAATTTAGGCGTCATTAATACAAATCATAATAATAATAAGAATATTACAAATTGTCATGCAATTATTAATGTGAATGAATGGTACTTCACATCACATCATCATCATCACTATTATACATGTGACGTGATTCGAAATTGAATGCTAATTTCAAAAGACGTGCTGTAAAATAATGCATTGTGATAGGTCATTTCGGCCCCACGTCGGAGAAGTTTCTCTTCTTTGCCGTCTTCTGTGTGTACATGGCGTAAAATGAGGGCGTGGGGGAGCGGAGACTTGAATATATAAGGGCGTGTTATTCTAATGACGATCGTTTTTGGCCGCGGGATTTATCAAGGGCAGGCATTGCGTACACCTGGATTTCAAAGGTACGCACAGCTTCATAAATCAGGCGGTGAGAGGAGTGTAAGCATAATCTTACGCCAACATATACACCCGTTTCTACGCAAGATTGATAAATGAGGGCCATTGTGTATAGAGTTGGTGGGCGGGCTTAACAAACAAGATGCTGCTGGCGAACAGCAGTCTTTCGATTCGGCTTTTTTGGCCGCGACTCTGGATGACTTGGAGTTAAGAGAACGTCACTTGATTCTTAAAAAGGAAGATGTGTTCGGAGTTTTGACAACCGGATACGGCAAAAGTTTAATATATCAACTTGCTCCGCTGGAGGGGAAAACGCATTGGACTCACTCATCCACAGCCGTTCGTTGCTCTGGTTGGTTAGCGCTATTCTTTGGCGTGCAGAGGGATATTGAAAGACAACCTTTTATCTCGCTCCTCGGATTGAGGTATGCGAATTGAGAGTTCCCAGACCTAACATCTTGATAGGTCTTGCTTGCCAGGCTAAGGTAATCGGATAAGAGCTGAAAATTTAAGGTTATGTAATCCGTATATGTTCGAATGCGGAGTTCTCTTACGAGAGGTTCTCGTACTGCCGTAATGAACTTACGCTAGAGAAAACCTCTTTTTTTCCTCTAGATATTGAAACCAAAAATTATCCTCAATTTCTTAATTAATGTAAAATGTGTTACGGCAGCAGGTTCTGCAGCAACTGCAGCAGTGTATCGAGAGAGGCCCTTGGTGAATCAGATCCAATGGGGGTGCTTAGTGCTCACTACGTAACCTCCCACCAAAGCGGGTGTGGCCTGGGCCTATAAATATTGCTCGATGGGCTGATATAATCAGATTTTTTATCTCTTTATCAATGGATCTAGAGTAAAGAAGCCATGCCGCCTGAGAAAAGCCTTCTGCGGGACCAGCCTTTGCATCTGAAGCCGCTGGCCTTCATCTCGCCGCCTTCAGTCGCCGTACCTGCTTCGCTTTCCAGCATTAGATCCTTTTACTCTGCATAGTGTGTTCGCTGCCGCGACTCATACTCTCTCTTATTATCCTCTCTAAAAGAGCAAGTGTCTTTTTAAAGATGACTTTCTCCTGCGGCTCGTGCTGAGCTCCACTCAGGATCATGCAGCTCTCCTGCTCGCTGACGGCGGAAGCCCTCTGAGGACTCTGAGGACTCACCTGGCATCCTTCTCTGAGACTGCACTTCCATCCGCTACAGTGTTGCACCATAAAAAGCGGCGTACTCAGCGGGTCCCCGAGCCCTCTCTCGCCCGTGACAGCTCACCGACAGACAACGGCCGCCATCCGTCTGCCGCTTCCGCCATTGATGATGACGAGGCAGCTGAATCTGTGGAGGACGCCAGATGCTCTATACTGGCGTCGGACAGTGAGGATTGGGCAAGCTCTGTGGACCTCCCCCCTCTGCCCCAGAATCATCTGGGAAGCGGGCCAGCATCGAGTCGGAACTGATGCATCTGCTCTCACACGTTGTGGCGAGCCTTGGCCTTGAGTGGGAGGTGCAAGCCTGTGTGCAACTGGCTGGATGGATGTTTCCTGCAAAAGGACCGCACCTTTTCTTCCTGAGTTCCATGAAGAAGTCGCAAAGTCCTGGAATGCCCACTTCTCAGCCAGAGTGCACTCCTCTGTCTCAGCAGCATTCTCTGTGGTAATGGTGCAAAAGACAGAGGATACCACTCCCTTCCTCCCTGTGGAAGAAGTTGTAGTGACCCATCTTTGCCCACCCTATACTGGATGGCAAGCTAAGACGACGTTACATTACAAAGCATGGGCGGACCATGGCTTCTCTCACCATTGCTGAGAGACACCTTTGGCTGACGCTATCAGAGATGCCGGACTCGGAGAACTCTGCACCCATTGGACGCCCCATCTCCCAGCTGGCCTCTTTGGATCATCCGTCAAGGATTTTGCGGGTAGATTAGCAGAGGTTCAGAAGACGTCACGGGCTATTAAGCACTTCCTTCCGAAGCACTCTAGCTCCGCAGCAGGTCAGACTGTCCAGAAACAATGTTCCAACAGGAGAATGGTATCCGCAGACGGTCCTACTGCTGTGGGAGACATTCGGCAGAGTGCAGGTAGACATTTTTTGCGTCCTAAGAAAACACAGATACGACGTGCTTAAATCCCTCAACCCACCTTTCAGGGTTCAGGTTATTTCCCTGTCTGCTCTGACAGTTTTTAACGAGGAAAAGTATGCAAGCTTCCTTTGCCCAGTCAGTGCATTAAGAGCTTATGTGTCTCGCTCGTCTGTTTTTAGACAGACTGAGGAGCTCTTCGTTTCATTCAGAGGTTTTGAGGTTATGTTAGGATCATGCAGCTCTCACGCTCGCTGGCGGCGGCAGCCCTCACTGCCAGCTGTTACCAATGGCGACTCTGAGGACTCACCTAGCATCCTTCTCTGCGACTGTACTTCCATCCGCTACAGTGTTGTACCATAAAAAGCTCCATAGAAAAGCTCCATGTTGCACCATAGAAAGTTACAGGCAGGTGAGTTTAAACAAGATTGTAGCTAAACTATGCTGATAGTACAAAGTAACATTTATCTTAGGGACGACACCATTTTCAATAAAACGGAAAACAAAAATTATGCAAACTTTTGAAAACTGATTCAAAGTGCACATTTTTGGAAACAATAAAGTTGTAGAATTGTCAATACAATTGTCTCAGTGTAAACTACAAAAACGTGATTTTTTTAAAACACTGACATCATGCACAAGCTTTTTACGTGTTAAGCGCATATATTTATTTATGTAGTGGAATCGCCAACTACTGGCCTGGCATGCATAATACTTTTTATTATGCATAATAATAATACTAATTATTATTATTATTATTACTCTGTACAGCACATTGGTCAATGGAAGTTGGGTTTAATTGTGCTTTATAAATAAAGTGATTTATTGATTCCCATTACCTCACTCTCGTTTGGTTTCTATCCCAGTTTGGAGTACTCTGGGTTTGGGCAAAATTTCAAGCTTACACTCTAAAAATTGCTGGTTTGTTTTAACCCAACTCTGGGTCATATATGGACAAACCCAGCCATTAGGGTTACATTTTTTTAATTACATTTTTAACGTTATTACATTTGGTTTGTCCATATTTGACCCAAAGTTGTGTTAAAACAACCCAGCATTTTTAGAGTGCAGTATCCTCTCCCGGACAGCTCGCCAAATTAAATTAAATTAAATTAAATTAAAATCAAATTACTCCATCTGATTTCATGTATGTGTAAACTTGTGAAATAATAAAAGACATTGAGCAGAATCATATCAGGAATGTTCTGCTGTTGTCAGTAATGCAGTGCATTGTTTGTTTTTGAGACCTCCTCACTGGCTGCACTTCTGACCTCAACCTGTGAGACCCGGCAGGTAGATGATGACAGAAAGTTATTTTCATAATTAATAATTAATAGAAATGTCCATAATAAATATTTTATACTGTGTTCCATCTGTGAATTTTGAGAGTGAAAACATAACTGAGTCACAGAGGGCAGACAATATAAAATGTGGTTCTGATGCACTGAAATTTGGACTGTGTTCTAGATTCTAGAGTTGTTGTTGTTTCAATGCCTGTTGAAAGAGTTTGAGGATCTTTTTCCAATGTCTAATTTTGTCTTCTATTTTGTCTCATTTTGACTCTATGAAGTCACAGGTCATGGCTTTTATTTTGAAGTCTCATTTTTCTAGATGATTATTTCTCAGCACCTCTTGATTATATTCACTAATGGCTTGGTAACAGCGGATAAACATCATTGTGTTTGTCTGTAGCTGGTGAGTTTTTGGTTAAATCTTAGTTTGTCTGGGCACTAGAGTGTTTTGGCCTTGAGAATAATTTCTCAAATTTAAAACCCCAATTCAAATGATAAAAACCTAAACCTTTGGCATATCTAACATTTGTAAGCTTAAATTCACTTGTAGCATTTAAAATGAATGATTTTAGTTTATATTATTTTATTTTTAATTTATTAAGACAAATGGTATAACATTTTGTTGGCCATGACATGTAAATAATATTTAATATTACTGCAACCACTCAAAACTAAATCTAGCCTTTTATCTTTCACAATCAATGTGCAATTTGACTTGGCCCTTCACATTAGCTTCACTAGCATTTCCTCCATTTTTTGGTAACATTTGATTGGTATGTTTGGGCATTTGAACAAATATTAAGTTTGTCTAAAGTTTGCACAGTCTAATAGGTTCCTTGCATGCAATCTGCAAGCGATCACACCATTACCAAATGGCACAAGCTGATTGGTCTCTGCTAACTCTGCAACCAATTGAGATTGAGTGCTTAACATTTAAATATTCTGGTTCATTGCTCATTGTAGGCTAGTCCTGCAGTGTATTATCAGATTTACTCTGAAATCCTCCACCTTCCCCAATTCCACCTGTCTAAATATGCTACAGATTATGTCTATTCATGCAGCATCAGTGCATTCAGAGGTTCTCAGTGTGGCCCTAGAGGTCCACTTTTCCATGAGGCAGAATTTAGTCTCTAACCTGCCTGTCACTTTCGTAATCTTAAAGACCTTGTTTAACTTGTTATGGTGTGTTTGTTTTGATGTGTTTTGGCATGTTAAATGAAATGTTAATGAATTTAAACCCATCTAAACTACTCTCGAAACTTGTCATATTAAATTACATTTGTGCATAACATTGACCTTTATTAACCTTCTTTATTAACCTTCTGCTCCTGGCTAAACCATCACAATTGTGACATTAAAAAAAAGTTAAAAGGTTAGAGTGAATGCTTTACTGGTATATGGAATAAGGTCTAACTAAAAAAAAAAAAAGAAAAAAAAAGAAGAAAGAAATGTGACATATCTTCGGTATGATGAGGAAGTTTTATATAAGTTTTGCATTATTATAATCAATAATTAACATTGCAGTATTAACAGTTAAAAAGACATGAATTTGAAATGTGTAATCTGTCATAATAAGTCGCTTTGATGTCACTCTGTCTACCTTTAGCTAAGTCTTCCTTTAGAGGTTGCTCAAGAAGCCTGACAATAATTATTTGTAGATCACAACTTAGTTTTGCACGGTGACAGACTGGAAAAAGGAACATTGTTAGAAAATTTGCACCTTCATCCTGAGAACATGACAGGAAGAGGCATGTAGCCTTATGACTTTAAATGCTTTAGAAGCATTGTCATCACACGGAACACAAAAGCCGCTGACCTTTGTAATTTTTATCTGAAATGTGTTGTAGCTTTCCTGTCTGTTCGTGCACGGAGCTAATATATACAAAATCTGTTCGACAGGAATCAACAAAGCTGTCTTTGATGGGATTCCACCCACATCCGCATGGCAACTCAAAAGCGAGTTCCTTCATGGAGAACTGGAGAGATAACAATTGACATCCAAGGTATTCTCTATATTTCCTTCCCTGAAACAGGCAGATAAATGTACAAGCCAAGGAGTAATCCATAAAGGGGCTTAAAGTATTCAAAACATCAGCTAGACTACTTTTTCACTGGATCAATTTCTGAAAGACCATAGACTAGGGCTCTTGATCAGATTTGTTTTTCATTGTCAATCATAATAAATAAATAAATAAATAAATAAATAAATACATAAATAAATAAATAAATAAATAAATAAATAAATAAATAAATAAACTCCTCTATTAGCGAGTAGTACATCAACTGCATCTAATATGTGTACTGTACAGTCAGATCAGGGGTATTTAATTGACATTTGCCAACACTTGGATATAACTTTTAAAGGTCCATCTGGAAAACAAACAAAACTCCCTCAAAACTTACGACATCTGTGGCTTTGTGCTGTGTGATAAACTGCTCATTTTAGAGTGGCCTTTTATTGTGGCTAGCCTAAAGGCCTGTTCACACCGGGATCGAATTTCGCGTGCGTTATCTCGCCGACGATTAACGCCTCGTGACTAAACAAAGGGCGCCAATGTGAGTGTCACACTGTAAAACGCCGCACGTAAAAGTGTCATTTTTAAAAAAAAGTATCGGGTTCGTTTTTTAGTTTGACGCGCTGCGTCGAAAACTATCTGACCAAAGACATTGGCGCATTTGCTCACATGTTTGGAGCATCTGAAGATACAGTAAAACACAACTTGGGAGCGCTTAAACACAAAACGGTCTTGTCGAGCGAGCACACATATGCAACGGTGAAGAAGATTTACGCGTCGCCGTCTACACAGCCAGGAAGAAATAAGACAAGGACGATGCAAGGCAAGATGAATGTAGAGCTGCTGTTCTCGTTGGTGCTAGAACATAAAGAACTATATGACAAATGTGACGGGGACTACAAACATCTTGATAAAAGAGAACTGTTATGGAGTTGGTATTGCAGAGCAAATTGGCGCCATCTAATGTCAGGGAATGAATTTGCATGTTAACTCAGCTCATCGTCAGCGAAAATCGCTTGGGTGTGAACACAAAAAACGCTGACGAATAACGCGCGCTGATATTCGTCCCGGTGTGTACGGGCCTTAAGGCCCTGTTTACATGAGAACGCTCTCGCATGAAAACGTAAAAATATTTTATTGGATGTGCCTTTCATTTACACCGCCGACGGCATTTTGGGGCTTAAAAACGCTCCACTGTCACGTTCCCGTCTAAAGGGTAAAACGCGAAAGTCTGCTAGACAGTCAAGGTTGTACACAGGCGTGCAGACTTGGTGTTGTTGTGTGGCAGGGCTTCACATTGCCACCTAGCCGCCTGGAGTGCATACTACATAGAATTACAAACACTTTCGTCACTATATGCACTTGGATTTCCCACCAATAACGCTCGTCTAAACATCGAATAAAAGTGATAACGCAATCGCCACTTTTGCGTTTTTCTTCAATCCTTTTCATGAAAACATACCCTAAGGCACACCTGTGCAATAATAATGCTGTCTAATCAGCATCTTGATATGCCACACCTGTGAGGTGGATCGATTATCTCAGCAAAGGAGAAATGCTCACTAACACAGATTTGTTGTTATTTTATTTTATTTTTTAATTTTTTTTTTGAGAAATAGGCCTTTTGTGTACATAGATTTTTGAGATCAGCTCATGAAAACTGGGGGCAAAAACAAAAGTGTTGCATTTATAATTTTGGTCAGTGTAACATTATATTGTCTTAACAAACTGTATAATTAGGATTTGTTAACATTTGAATATCAACTAAATACTTTTAAAAGGTCTGTCTAGAGAACAAACATGACTTCACAGCTTTAACAATTTTTTAATTTTTTTTTACATTTGAAAAAGAAAATCAAATTGACAAATATTGTAATATAGGAATGCCGAAGAAGAACTAGAACATATACCATATTTTTATGCTAATATACCCATTTAAGAGAAAACTTGGGCCTAAATGGGAACTAGATTTGATGATGTTCAGGTCAGTGGATGCTGACTTAGCACTGAACTGTACATATGTAGAACCTTACATAGTCGGGATGTGTTCATGAATGCATGTTCAGTGATGCACCACATAATTTTTTATGAGCACTATGGCCTCTCAATAAATAAGACGCAATGAAGCAAAGAGAACTGAATGTAATAGTTGCAGAAGTGGGAATAAAGCATACTTTATCCATTTGTCTTTCACGGTTCTGGTTTCATCATCAACTTTTTAAAAGTAACCCATTGTGTCATTGGTAACATATTCTGACATAGCCTACCTATATTAACTGCTGCAGTTCAACATTATTCTAGATCTAAAGCATAAATACTGTATATTTGATTGGATAAGTTGCATACATTAATAAACATTTATTCTTTTAGCTGACACTTTTTCCAAAGCGACTTACAATTGCTATATATGTCAGAGGTTGCACACCTCTGGAGCAACTAGGGGTTAAGTGTCTTGCTCAGGGACACATTGGTGTCTCACAGTGGATTCAAACCCGGGTCTTCGCACCAAAGGCATGTGTCTTATCCACTGCGCCATCACCATCCCTTCCATGTTAAACTATGTTAGCTAAAATATGGATAAGTGCAACTATATCTTCGACATCATATCACAAGCTCTTAAAGAATAGCAGATGCCTGACAAGCGTTGCATGTCCAAATCGCAGATGTGCTGTTTTGGTAAAAACATTTGATTGCATGCAAGCTACAGCTGTATACATGATTCCTGTTTCTTGTATTCATCACACCTGTATGCAACCATTCAGGTGTACAAGAGAGGAGTTGACAGCAAATGAGTGTTTGTATGTGTACACTACAGTAACAGCAATGTGAAGCTGAATGCTGTGCCGAGTCCTTATCTGAAGGACTATCTTAGAATTCTGTGCAGATATTCTGTATACAACAGAACACATAACTTCAAAATATAAACTTTAAATGAGCAAACCAAAAACTTGTGAGCTGCAGAATGTGTGACTTATAGTCACTTTTCTTTATCTTTTTCCAACTTGGTGTCATATTGTTCTCATGCTTTTTAAAAGTGAATTATAAGTTCATTCTTTATTCTTTTCCCCCAGTGTTAATCTCAGCCAGTCTCATCCCAAGACGTCATATAACTGAGGTCTTTTGACCATACAGTACGTCAACATCCGCCGTTTTAGGGTACCCTTCAACGTCGGTTAGATGACGTCTTGAATCCTAACCCTACCCAGACCTAAACCTACCCCGTCACCTAACTCACGTTAAAGGTAAAGCATCAGTTGTATTACGTACCAGGATCGTCATGTAACTGACGTTAAACAGCTGCTTAATATTTTTGTGTAAACTATTATACATTTGTTTTTCAAGATTTTTGTTCAAATAGATTCTTTAAAAAAAGTAGAAACTTAAATTTTACTTATTATATCTTGGCTTCTGAAACACACACATGCACGCACACGCACACGCACACACACACACACACACACACACACACACACACACACACACACACACACACACACACACACACACACACACACACACACACACACACACACACACACACACTCTCACGTTAAGGCCGTGTGTCCCCACCAAAGCGTTTTTTTTGCCAGCTGAAAATGCTCAGACGCTTCTGCTGAAGACGCTGTGCTTTGGGCGCTTGACAGCGTTTTGGCAGCGCAGCATTTTTTCCGTTGAGACGGTTCGATTATGATACAGAATATCCGCAGCACAGTTTGAATGTTGTGACAGTTGATCAGTGTGGTTTGAGTCCCCCTCCTCCACTGTGATTGGACAACAGGGTAAAAAGTGACCGTGATGAGCGCTGCGTTTTATCCAAAGTTGAACATTTTTCAACTCTCGGCGACCAGTGAAAACGCGCGAAGCGCTCGGCGCTTCAGCGTGAAAAAAAACGCTAAGCGCCTCGTCACGCTCATGGCGTTTAAAAAACGCAGTGCTCCCATTGAAAACAATTGAAAACATACACCAGCCGCGTGGAAAAACGCTTTGGTGGACACACGGCCTAAGTGTAATACAATAGAGATACAACCTACTAAATTAAATATGTTCCACATAGTGTGTAGTCTTTGAGTTAAATAAAAGAAAGGAAAAAGTTTGAGACCAGACAAGTCATGCTCCCATATTTATTTTCTATGTTGTTGTTTCCTCCAAAATTGCATTTCCCTGAACAACTTAAACTGCTCTCTAACTGGCTGTTAGACAGTGTGCATTTAATATGCTGTGGACCGAGAACCGGATTTCAGGAATTGTTGTTGCATTACATATGACTCATAATGTTGCCACGACAACCCATCTGCTTCTATTAAACACATATTTCCCTCTATCATATTTCATATCTTAACTCGTTTTATATATAATAATAATCTAATTCTACAGTACATATGTATTCATGTGTTTTACATGTGACTTCGACCCTACCTTCCCTGCATATGATTACATTTCTAGGCTGTTTTGCGTGTCAGGTTTATTTTTAATGTTCCAGTGCTCTCTCACTGAAAACCATTTTCTATATTTAATAAATAGCACACTGCTAGCAACAACACTGACAGATGGGACACGGGCTGACAAGATTTGCAGACAGTACATGTTGTAGCATGTGTTTCTATTTCTAAGGCATGGCCTCCACGTTAACCAGGCCTCTGTTTATCCAATTCAAATCTCTTGACAAAACTTGATGATAATAATGTTTGGTCAAGCATTTAACTAATAAATACATTTTAGAAACGATTTTTAATATACACTCACCTTAAGGATTACACCTGTTCAATTTCTCATTAATGTACTTATCTAATCAACCAATCACATGGCAGTTGCTTCCAAGCATTTAGGGGTGTGGCCCTGGTTAAGACAATCTCCTGAACTCCAAACTTAATGTCAGAATGGGAAAGAAAGGTGATTTAAGCAATTTTGAGCGTGGCATGGTTGTTGTTGCCAGACGGGCTGGTCAGAGTATTTCACAATCTGCTCAGTTACTGGGATTTTCATGCACAACCATTTCTAGGGTTTACAAAGTATGGTGTGAAAAGGGAAAAACATCCAGTATGCAGCAGTCCTGTGGGCTAAAATGCCTTGTTGATGCTAGAGGTCAGAGGAGAATGGGCCAGACTGATTCAAGCTGATAGAAGAGCAACTTTGACTGAAATAACCACTCATTACAACCGAGGTATGCAGCAAAGCTTTTGTGAAGCCACAACACGCACAACCTTGAGGCTACAACAGCAGAAGACCCCACTGGGTACCACTCGTCTCCACTACAAATAGGAAAAAGAGGCTACAATTTGAAAGAGCTCACCAAAATTGGACAGTTGAAAAACTGGAAAAATGTTGCCTGGTCTGAGTCTCGATTTCTGTTGAGACATTCAGATGGTAGAGTCAGAATTTGGCGTAAACAGAATGAGAACATGGATCCATCATGCCTTGTTACCACTGTGCAGGCTGGTGGTGGTGTAATGGTGTGGGGGATGGTGGATTTTCTTGGCACACTTCAGGACCCGTAGTGCCAATTGGGTATCGTTTAAATGCCTCGGTCTATATTACCTGAGCATTGTTTCTGACCATGTGCATCCCTTTATGGCCACCATGTACCCATCCTCTGATGGCTACTTCCAGCAGGATAATGCAACATGTCACAAAGCTTGATCATTTCAAATTGGTTTCTTGAACATGACAGTGAGTTCACTGTACTAAAATGGCCCCCACAGTCACCAGATATCAACCCAATAGAGCATCTTTGGGATGTGGTGGAACGGGAGCTTCGTGCCCTGGATGTGCATCCCACAAATCTCCATCAACTGCAAGATGCTATCCTATCAATATGGGCCAAGATTTCTAAAGAATGCTTGGAATTGGAGATGGATTTGGTGATTAAAGTGGCTGTTACTTGCCTAGTTGATGTTAATGAGAAATCAATTATTGCAATTTGATCAATTGTGATTTTTGATTTCACCTTAACTATAGTTTTAAATTAGAATAAATACATGTCTAGTATTATGCCATCGTACTTGCCTGTTCTTCATCGTCCTCTAGTCAACAGAGGGAGCTGCAAAGGATTGCATTTCATTTCTTAAGCTGTTCAGAACTTTTCAAGGGTACAATGCAGTCAGGATGAGTTATTGCTGAGAGGAACCACAAACCCTCTCTCTCTTTCTCGCTTGCTAATGGAGGAGCAAAGGAGAACAGCACAGGGGCATGTCTAACGGGCTGCAGCAGACTCAGTTAACTGGATGTCAGGTGGCTTTACTCTCACCGTCCACTTCAAAAATGACTGTTGTCACACTACACTCAAACACACCAATCAACATCCATCTACTTTGAGTAAGTGTTGCAGATCACTTGTAGACATTGCTGAAAAGTGCTGATGGCCACTTTTTACAGAACCACCTTAAAGGGATAGCTCACCCTGAAAATGAAAGTAGGTAATCTTTTACTCACCCTGGCATTGTTCCAATACCATATCCTTCTTTATTTTTTCAGACAACAAAAAGAATGCATTTTGAAAAATGTCCTGCACATGCTCCTCCATCTAATGTTGATGAATGGCAACCAGGCTCAAACTTTACAAAAAGCACATAAAAGTATCACGTAAGGATACAATGAGACGTGCGCCATATATAAAAATTGTTCAGGGGGCATAGGGTTTTTGCGAGAAAGAAACCGGCATTATTAAGTCAAAATACTGAGCTTGGCTGTTACTTTGTGCGTATTCCTGAGAGTTCCGCGTGAGCCGACAGCGGCCTCTCACACATATGATAACTCGCACTGTTGTCATGACAACCAGAATATCCACCTCACAGAACACAACATAAGTTATACCAAAGTCCCTTAAAAGTGATAGTTCACCCAAAAATGTTGTCAAAAATTACTCACCATCATGTTGTTCCAACCCCATAAGACTTTCGTTCATCTTCGGAACACAAATTAAGATAATTTTGATAAAATCGGAGAGCTGGATCACTCGAAACTGGCCCAGCCCAAAAATTATGAAAGACATTGTTAAAATAGCCTGAGTGACTACAGTGGCTAAATCTTAAGTTTATCAAGCATAGAGAATACTTTTTGTGCGCCAAAAAAAACAAAAACAAAATTTCCTTCACTGGTGGGCCTCAAGATTTTACGTATTGAAACTATGCAAAGCTTCTAGGTTGCATGTCACACGTGAGGCTCACTATTGGCCGACGCTGGTAATTTTCAGCAAAAACTTTCATTTTTTGGGTGAACTAACCCTTTAAGACAAGTCATATCACTAGGCGGCAATCTTTGAAACACCATTGCTGACGCCTGCTTACTCGCAGCCTCTTATCATTTTGAATAGGGAAAAATCTAATTCAATATCCAATGAAATCTGACAACAACTGTCTCATAAATTTAGTTTCTAAACACTCTGTATCATGACAAAAAAGTGCATTTTTCAGACTGGACCAAGCTAATGCGCAAGCGCAGTCCTGAAGCTCTTTTCTTTTTTGTCATGTAACATGAAAGATGAAGCCTACCCGGAAGTGCAAAAAACTGCAATACATCTCAAATCCGCTGAGAGGCCGCAAATATCCATAGACGTCATGTTAATATCTCAGTTTTCACAGCATAAATTCATATGTTTACAGGTTGGTCGCATGGACTTTTATTGTAATCTTCAATATCCGCGTGCCTGACAACTGTGAGGGGGGGGGTGAATTTTGTTCTAACTCGTTAGTTTAGATCATATTTAGATATAAAATGTATGACAAATAAGGGCGGTTAACTTTGATTGACAGCTGATAACGGGCTGCGGCAGGTGAATTTGACGTCTCGGCCATGATCTGACACAACACATCATACCACCTGTGTATCCTTTCTGAAACTTTAGTATTTAAGATTTTCCAGTATGGCGCTGCCCATAACCCCCATAAACAGCCTCAAACCCGTTCTTCAGAGAGTCTATGGGTGACGTCACAGACGCTTTGTCCATATTTTGTACAGTCTATGGTTATACACAATGTGATGTCTGACTGTAGCTTCAGTCTGTACCACTGTCTCAGTCTCTTCCATCTCTCTAAGCTCAACTTCAGAGTACTCTGGTTAATACAGATACGTCTGAGCCAGGGCCGATTCCAGAATCAAATCACTAAGCGGACTCTAGTAAAGTGCCAATTTAGGCTAGCCAACAAGTCCACCAGCAGTGTACAGTAAAACATTTAAGATTATTTACAAGTCATCACTTTTTCTAGACTCAGTCTAGACTGATTGGCAGATAATAAACAGAAAGTCATTTGAAGCAAATGAGCGTTTCCTGGCAGGTTGTCGACACTCTTCGCAGCGTTTCTCCCCGATCTCCATGGTGAGGCATTGATTGTGGAGGTGTGTGTTTTTGGTTGTGAAAAGATGGCCCAGGTTGTAGAGGCCCTCGCTCTTTCTCTATCCCCTGGTGTGACCTCTTCCCTGAGGGCTCCGGTCATGCCCTCTTAGCCACGCCAGATGTCATCTAGGCTGGTGAAAAAGGCCTACGTGGCAGCAGGTCAGGCTGGTGGAGCCCTATTTACTAGTTTCAGGAGTAAATATATAGGCTATAATCTGTGTTTACACAGCTTTTTTGAAAATGGTGGGTGCTGGTGTTTTGCTTGCTTTCCGCCATTTAGCGCACAGTAACATCACTGGTAGTGCTGGTTTAGACCCGACTCTGAAGTAGGAGCTAAATTATTTTCCCCGAAAGGTTCCTACTTCCTGCGAAGTGAATATGCCAAAAAACAGGCACTTTCGCCAATAGTTCTAGGAATTATGTAAAGGTTTCTCCGGTGCGAAAGTCCCTTATGGTTCTGCTATGGTTGCCACAGAGAAATCCTTCCTCCTTGATGCCCCAGTCTCGCCCTCTGGACTTTGGACAATGCTGTAGAAACAGTGTTGAGAGGTTCAGAGAGACGAGGGTTCAATCTGTGGTGTTCAAATGATACAGTACATGCCTTTTCGAGCCCAGGCTCCTTCATCCCCAAACCCCTTCTGACTCTGACCCAGCTCTGTCATTTTTGGGGGCCAGGGGTTTGAAGATTTTCATGGTTTGTGCTGTTATGTCTTGCCTGTGATTTACCTAGGAATGCAGCAATGCTGGGTTTGGCCATTTCATTCGGAGATAGCAGGCCACAATCCTGGACTCAATGAAGCTGGCAACTTTACAAATGTCTTCATAATCAGCATTTAAATGTTTCTCAGAACACAGCACCTTTGGAACACAGCAGGGAGAGATAAAGGAGTGATGTATTAATTGAGAAATATAACTGAATAAATAAAACCTTGGTTTTCACAGGTAGTGTTTTTTTATTTTATTTTTTTATTTTTATTTTTCAAAGTGATTTTTTTTACAGTGCTACAGGTTATAATAATGCTTTTACTTTTGTGACATCAATCATTCATTTAAACATGACTGCAATGCAAAAGGCCAAATTAAGTACTGTCAGCTCTAACAATAACTAGGCCTTTACCTCATTTAACCTAGTGTTTTGTGGGACGACAAATCGTATTAATCTCAGTAGAAAGAAAATAAAAAAGAAAGCACACCTGTGACGTTTAAGACTGTGCAGATCCACAAACACATTAAGAGTCTGGTAATGTGGGATTCATCCAGGTAACAGCAATAACAGGTCTGAATTATGATTTAAATAGCCTTAGAGCTTCCAACAGTTGTAAACATTAATTAAATCTCTGGAACAAAAGGCGGCCGAGGGAGACCTGAGCCCGGCCAGACTCGAGCTGGGGCGGTGTCAGTGCTCTCGCTGTGCGCCTATGGAAACAGATATAGAGTCCTATTGCTGTCGCGAATCTCAGCGATGCTATTTTCTTCTAGACGAGATCGCCGATTCTAGCGCATTCTCATCCCAAGACGTTATACAGACTGACGATTTTGACCATACGCCTACATCCGCCGATTTATGGTACCCTTTAACGTCGGTAAGATGACGCTATCTAATCCTAACCCTACCCCAGACCTAAACCTACCCCGTCACCTAACTGACGTTAAAGGTAAAGCGTCAGATGTATGACGCCCCAGGATCGCCATCTAACTGACGTTTTAGGGTACCCTGAAACGGCGGATGTTGGCGTATGGTCGAAAGCGTCAGATGTATGACGCCTTGGGATGAGACTGTGTAACTGAATCCGCAGAGCTTTGAGTGTAAAAGTGTTAATATTAATTATTTGTTTTAATTTAAAGTTATAACTCACATTGGTTGTGGTTCTTTTTAAAAAACCTTTAGTGTTACTAGAGTATGGATTAGCCTAGATAATGTATTAGCTTAGAGAAATAATGATTTCAATTGAAAACAGTTCACAAGCAGAGCTACTAAGCTACTCTGTTGATATGGTCCTGCCTTGCATCATATTTATTAATGTGAAAGTCTAAGTTGTTAAATACATTATGCTAGTACATCCCAGTACTACGCAATTTAGCACCATTTCGATGGAAATTTATCAAATAACTCGAATAACAGTTAAACAATGTATCAAAGCAAGCCTAGTTGTATCCATTTTTCGGATTCTGCCGCCTGTAACCAGTAGGCGTGGTTTGAGAGTGGCCTCGTAAAGGCAGCAAAGCAAGTGCATTCTGGGAGTTGTTGTCTTTCAGCCAAAAATATACATTACACAAAATACATTTTCTGCCTTTTCTCAGTCTAGAATGCTTCAATTTCAAAAATAATTTCACATTTCTATTAAATAAATAACCAATATTAAATACTCATTCACCTTCCCAGAGGGGAAGTATCCCTTTAAGATTATGTTTGCAATCAACCCGAACATCCAAGCAGATCCATACAGAATACACAACTTCCAAACACCTTAGGATTCCCATTACAGTTCATGCACATTTTCCAGAAATTTCAGTGTGTTAAATGAACATATAAAGGCTTGTACGTTGGGAAGCCTGTGGTAAAATTTAAATATCAAGTACCTCTAGTGCAGCAGTGAAACGGCTGGCTGCAGTGGCATAATTCTTCAGTTGGTAGTACGGGTTGGCGTCCTGTAAAGCTACATCGAGCCATTTGTCAATTTGAGGCAGAAAGCTGAGATTAGGTCCACTCGGAGGCCCTCCTATTTCAGCCGCTTGACACATTAATTGTGTGGCGGTGCAGGCCAGGGACTTGTGGGTAATGTCCTGTTCGTCACTCGAACACTAACTTTGTCTCAGCCTCCATCAGGTCTCTTAGAGGAATGCGAGGGGGTGCGGAAAGGGGGCTTTGTTTATTATTTGCCCCCGCACAGTCGTCCAGCGATCCATCTTTTCTTCTGGTGTCATTCTTCTTGCGCCTCTTTGGGGCACTGCTGTCTGTCCTTTTCTCTTTTCTCTTCTTTTGGCCCTTTTCCTTGGGCTGCTTTGACCGGATGGTGGCAGGCGTTGGGTTTTCTGTGTTCTCGGGAAAACCGCTCTGCTGTAGTCCCTGGAGCCCTGGGCTTCCAGTCGAATTTACCATGATGTGCCTGAAAGAGATTTAAAATTAATGCTATGCTTTTCATGGCTCAAAGCAGTCAAAGAAGCAATCACAGAAAAAAATTTGGGAATAAGGGACACCTGAGACGCAGGACATCCGATTCATATGGGTTACGCCCCATCGATTTCAAACGGCCCAGGAAATATGAGTTTTACATCCCAATGAAGGCCTGCTCTCCGCATACAAATAGAGTTCAGACAAGTTCTCAATTCTCCATAGCGGGCTGAAACTTTAATACATTCACTGCTATTATTCTTCTGCAAGAGCGCCTGCTGTTAGTGTACTGTTAAGCGAAGTCACTTAAATAATGTAGAGGGCCGGGGTGCTGATTCACTGCCGCTCTTGAGATGTGCTTAGGAAAAGGTCACTGTGACATATACACCTGTTGGCAATAGGCAGAGTTCTTGCTTTAAGAGTAGACTGGCAAATCTGCCATCTTTATGTATGTGTGTTACTGACAGTGTGTGGATAAAGAGAGTTTTTTGTACAATAGGCCAGAAATAATTTAAAAGGTGTGGGCACTGGATAAGGATTCACTGTAGTACCCACTATATGGCAAAAAAATAAGTTTATATATGAAATCATTTTTAAACATAGTAATGCACCCTGTGTATGTGATGCCTTGACTAGAGGAAATAAAGATGACTTCAACTACAGTATCTCAGCATAAAGTAATATATTTCTGTTGATTATGCCAAGTTGCACTCACCTCCTTGTTTTCATAGTGAAATGTGTCCTTTTGAATGCTTGAAGAATGAACATTCTAACGCTGACATCACCACACATCTGTGTTGTCCAATCAGATTAGAGCATCGGGACTGACCGTTATTATAGAGTGCAACAGTGCCCGCTCACTTTTTTTTTTTTTAGCTGCTTTGGTTTTTGGAAGTATTTTTTCCATCGGGATTTGGTTTTTGGAAGTATTTTTCCCATCGGGATTTTGTGAGTTTATTAAGCCATGAATCAAACCTACCAGCAAAGAGGTGAATAACACACCACAATCTTTGATGTGAAGCAAAAAAAAAAAAAATGACAAAGACAAAGGGCCTATTTTAATGATCTGAAAACGCAAGCACAAAGCGCAAGTAACTTTGTGGGCGGATTCCGGTGCTGTTGCTATTTAACCGGCGGGATAAATGACTCTTGTGCGTGGTGCAAATCTAAAAGGGGTTGGTCTGAAGTAGCTTCATTATTCATAGGTGTGGTTTAGGCGTAACGGAAATAAACCAATAAGAGCGTCATATCACATTCCCTTTAAGAGCGTGATGAACGAGGTGCGCTTGTTCCGTGGCGCAATACTATTATAACGGCGCGCTTCAATCGGTTCACAGCCGAGGAGATCGATGTTCTCGTCAGGGCCGTGAAAGAAAGAGAAGTGACATTGGGGATGAGACAAACCCACCCAAATTAGCTTCGGTTAAACATGCATATGATAATTTGGGTAATTGTGTAAGCTTTATGCCTATTTTTCCCATCGTCATGGACACAACAATGATTTCCCTCATGTTTATATATTTTTCCCAACGCGTTCTCATCCTTTAGCGTTCATATAGAACGTTATATGACAAAACGGCGTTATACTACGCACATGGTACCCTTTATCGTTTATATAACACGCGCTGTGATGGTTAGGTTTAGGTGTGGGGTAGGGTAGGGTAGTCTCATATTACGCTAAAGGATTTATGACGCCTTGAGTTCGCGTGTTATATAAACGATAAAGGGTACCATGTGCGTAGTATAGCGCCGTTTTGTCATAAAGCGCTTTATGTGACGCTAAAGGATGAGAACGGGCTCATTTTTCCTTATAGTATTGTATCATTTGCAAAAAGTAAAAAGTTGTTCGCACTCTGTATTATGGCCAAGCATGCACGCTTAAAATAGCATCTGAATGTACGCTGCAATGCGCCACTGACTTTAGACCAGGTTTTTTCTGGTCATTGGCGCAATTGTTTTCTGGAACTGCAAAATAGCACCAGGGAATGTTTGCGCCGACACACGCCTCCTTTTTGCTGCCAACCCGCCCATGGAGCGCAAGTTCATTTCCTAGCTTACGACGTGCGTCTGTGGAAGGAAAAAGCTGAGAATGTCTAATTGAAGAGAATTGGCACTGGTTGGTTACTTCCGGGTTCTGGACTGGCTGCAGTAACACGTCTCTGTCCATGCGGGGCGCTCGCGGTTGAGTGCAGAATGAATGGAAGTCAATGGGGTTTCACCCCCAGAAATCCACTTTTCTCAGGATGTGATTTTTTGTCAAGTAATTTGAAAGTTGCATTCAAAAGGGAGGGCTAAGATAATACACTCAGCTGAAAATTGCATTTTTAAGTTCACTTATCTGTTCTAAAAATCCGTTAAAAAATGTGATGACGTCACACGACAGCAGAATGCTAGCGTGTTCCGGCCAACAACGGCTTAACCTGTAAGAAATCAAAAGGACATAAGTACTCGTTCATTCGACTTTTGGCCTACTTTTGACCTTGTTAATTTAACGACAAGCAGGTGAAAGAGACACATTTAGCCGTTTAGCCCCATAGACTCCCATTCATTCTGCTCTCGCCCATGATCACCTCCAGTGGAATTCTAATGGAACTGCAACCAAGATGATACACAATGGGGCTAATAGGAAGTGCCAAGGCTCTCCATTAGACGGGCTCTGGAAAAAGCCTGCTTTGCGCGAGTTGCAAAATAGGAATGATAAATGCGTCAGTGAATAGTCATTTGCGCCGGGTGCAAGATAGAGCCCAAAGACTGGACAAGACTGTGTGCTTAACGGCAACTACGATCCCTGAAGCCAAAGACATCTTGAAATTAAAATGATGGATACATATCAATTTATTGATGTAAACATGCTGAGTATGTAGAAACAATATAAACATCCTGCGTATGTATGGAAACAATTTATTTAATGTTTAGCCTATTACAAAAGATGCATACATTTGATACACAAAAATATTTTAATATTACATTTTTTTTTTTTTTTTTTAATTGAACAAAAAAAAAAAAACAGTTGCCTAATGCCTACATACATTTATGGCATCATTTATTTTGCAAATTGCTTTAGTTTCTTCTTACATTGAAATAGAGTGCTAAAGTTATGATGTTACTTTGTAGGCCAAAACGCGGAAGCAAGTTAGCATTTTAGCACTTCGGTTCCTTCGCCCTAAAGTCTGTTCTTTTTTTTTGTTGTTTTTTTTTTTTTTATGGGTTTTATTATTTATTAATTATAGGAAATTAATCAAAAGGTTCTAATCCTTAAATTCCTTAAATACTTCTCCAACTTATTTTTAAGAACAAATATCGAAGTAGTTTGAGAGTGTAGGGAGAATCCATTACATCATTCACAGTGGCTTCATGGGAGTGGGTGGAAACTAAATAGTTATTCTGATTTGTTCGTTCGATTTTCTGATAAGTGGAGTTTTTATTTATTTATACATGTTTTTAGAAGACGAATCGTGAGTAAAGTAGTTTTCTACCAGGAATTTCACTAGTAAACATAAATTGACATTATATGGGCTGATGTTCAAATATCATCAATTAACAACCTTGTACATCACAGTTGGGCTGTTTTTTTTTTTTTAAGGTTTATACTTATCATTCAAAATCCCTTCCTGTGGAGAAAATGAATGGGATTTTCACATCCACAACCCTACTGTTGCCCTCTGAACTCATGATAAATTCTGTGCTTTGATTGGTTGAAATAATTAGCCAAAGCAACAGTCAGATGTGTAGTTTGAACTTGATAATGCTTTGAATGCAACTCTCATCTTAAAACGTTGCGTACATTAATTTATATTACATTGTATATTTAGGGCTTAATAATTTGCTAGTTCCCCACTGCTGTCTTTACAGTTAATTTCTCTCAGCTGCTTAATATGACTCTATGTTTATAGTTTAATGTGATGTCAAAAGTGCAGGTGGTACCAGGTCGATACTAAACAATGATAGTCTCGACAGCAGTACCAGTTTTACAAACTCATTTTGTCTCTTGTGCACTGTCTGATTGATTTCAAATGCTCATTTATGAGCATTCTCTGTGAAGAGCAATACTAAAAAAACATTCTTTGTATACCAACTTTAATATTAGTTTACTTTACAAATAGTTACGGTTTGCCTGTCTTTTTTGAAGCAAAATAAAATACTTCCAGGCTTCATGCATATTTTTCAATTATTTAATTACAATTTTTTTTTATTTAATATTGAACTTTTTAATCGTTAAAATATTTAAAGGGAATTGTGATATAGAGCATGTTATTTTTTGTGCAGACTTTCACCTGTTTGCAATGAACAAATATAACAAAAGCAATTAAAATAGCTCTATGCAACATGTTTTAAGTGATTTCTCCAAATTTAACTGAAAATTTAACTTTTAATGACTTCTGAAGTCTCAAAATTATTCAACCCCTCTGAATAGAACCCCTCTCAACAGCACAAATCTGCAAAAAAGGTGTCTCAAAGGTTGTCTCATGCACACCTGATGCAACTAATCAATGGCTTCATTAGTTGCACCAGGTGTGTTTGAGCTAGAACACATACAATATCAGAACTGGGTCCCGAAACTATCGTTCCAATGAACATTCGCAAACAGCATCGCAAAGTTGTGTGGTTTGAACGACAGCTCTTGACCTGTGGTTAGATTCATCGTTTCTATTTTACATCACATTTGGAGGTAATAAATCCTTATCTTGAGCAAAATAAGCAAGCTGACATTCAGTTCAACCGGTGCCTTTTATTTAGAATAAATACAAATGGAATTTATGTCTTTTCGTTTGTCGAAAGATTTCAAGTAACGTGTTTGAAGAGTGTGCATGTGCGAACTCGCTCTACTGTGTAAGAACGAGCCAAATATTGTGTCTGTTAATAAAGCAAAATAACTGAGAACAATTAGAAATAGTCCTCAGATGACATGTCTGTAATTTATATTAAAAAATCTAGCGTTAATTAGATCTCAAATAGGTTCATTAAATGTAGTTTTTAATTCCACCACGTGCAAAACCAAAGTGGGTGAACGATACTTTGCGACAATGGGTTTCAGGAAACAGTCGTGACGAGCTAGTTGTGGCCCACTATAGACCCCAAAACACAAGAAAAGTCCTCAAAATAATTTTTATAAACCACAGAAATTTTGGGATTCTGTTCTGTGGAGCGATGAACAGAACTTTTCGGTCCTATGGTTTCAGCGCAACGTGATCTCAAACGTTCATTGGCTCTTCCCTGCTTCGTCACAGATTGCGACATGAAGGACTGTTAGACGGTTGGTTAATCATTTGAAATGGAGAAGCGTGAACCGAAGCCGGATTAACATTTTCATTGATTTTAATTTCATTTCTGCTCCGTACTTCATACAAAACTATTACAATACTGCCAGAGAAGACTGCGACTGCAACGCATCATCATGTGAATGGCTTTTGGTATCGGTTTTGACATTTCGCAATAAATAAATTATTATGATTATACTTGTCTGTTAGTTATGTTTTTCTTTATTATTGTAGTTTGTTATGTGTTAGTTTTAAGGAATTGTTATGGGTAGGTTTAGGGGTAGGAGTAGGATTGGTGGCTCAAAATAGATTTTAATGCTAACGTTATATTGTTAATAAAACTGCCCTTTCCCAACACCGTTTTATCCTTTTTTTATATTATGTATAAAATAGGTATGTTTAGGTTTGGGATTAGGGTTACAGGATCTTACATTTATCTATAAAATGGTAAAAAGGGAAATTATACAGATATCTGTATGATATAGAATATACGTAAACAGTTTAAGTTTTTTAGCTGTAAAAACGTAATAATGTTACGTTTAAATGTTGCAGATACGTCCATATATACGTTTCAGCATCTATCAAAATGTACTGAAAAAGTACGTTTTCTATCTTTGCAAAAACGTAAAATACCTACGTATTAAAAATGAGACCAGGCTGTTCAGCGTTATGCCTGGAGAAAGAATGAAGTATATGCTAAAAAGAACGCTCTACAGTTACGCATGGTGGGGCTTCGGTGATGTCTCTGAGGCTGCTTTGCTTTCACTGGCACTGGAAACCTTCAGCGTGTGGAAGGCAAGATGGATTCATTGAAGAATCAGGAAATACTAGAAAATGTCTTGCCGTCAGTGAGGAAGCTAAAGCTTCCAACAAGACAATGATCCCAAGCATACCTCAAATTCCACCAAGGCTTTGTTGCTGAAGTAGTTCTGGTAGATCCCACAGTGGCCATCACAGTCACATGACTTGAACCCCATAGAAAATCTCTGGTGGGATTAAAGGTGCTGTATGTAACTTTTTCACTCTACTAAAGCAAAAAAACAAACAAAAAAAATCATAATGTATTATGTTGAGGCAACATGCTAAGTTCACATACTCATTTCTCTAAAAATACTTCTAAACTGTATTTTACTTTGAAATGCGCATTTCCAGACTGGAATGTTTGTTATTGTTTTGGTCTTTGATACTACACGTTGCCAATTTTCATTGTCCATTGTGCTTGTTCCTGTTGCATGTGCTCAAACTGGCAACCCGTGTGAGGGAAGTCCAGGCAGGAGAAACCATAGATATCCATAAAAAAGTTTAGATGTCACGTCCACGCTTCTGGCCAATGTGGAGGTCGACGTCCGCACTGGTGGCCATCTTGCCACAGGCAGCTCGTTCACTCGTAACATTGTGTTTTAATGGAGCATACTTTTTAAATAACCATAACTTGCTCAATTTTCTACCGATTTTCAAACGGTTTGGTTTCTTATAAACGTCAGAGATGTAGTTATGACACTGCACACTTATGAATAATAAGTGTATCTATAAATAATGATCCAGAATTATAGCCATGTTAATAACGTTTGTAAGAACCCAAACTGTTTGTAAATCAAGATTTCGACAAGATAAGAGTATTTGTGTTCGTGCTGATCACTTATCGTACATCAGGAACCACAGAGCCCGCCAGAAAACTTGCCTGTGACAAGATGGCAGCTGGTGATGATGATAGAGACTCCACCGTAAAACATCTAACCTTTATTATGGATATCTATGGGAGAAACGGCAATCTGATATTTAAAATTTACTTCAATACCTATTTTGACCACTAGTTGTCATTCTTACATACTGTACCTTTAAAGAAGGCGGGGTGCACCACACAAACCCCAAAATACTACTGAACTAGAGGCCATTGCTCATGAGGAATGGGCTAAGATTACTCAGAAATGCTGCCAGAAGCTGGTGTCTATCTGAACCCTAGCTCACGACCAATTCGATTCGAATTTGTACAAGTGATTAAAAAGTGGCTAATTCGTACTAATTTGTCTAAACCCACGTGATGGTTAAGTTTAGGGTGGGGTAAGGGTAGGTGATTGGTACGAATTCATACGAATTGGCCAATTTGTAAAATATGTACGATTTATCAAAATCGTACTAATTTCGTACGAGTGAGGTCGTATGAATTGTTACGAATTAGCCATATGTAGCCAATTTTATGAATTAGTTCGTAAAATTTGTACATGAAAATTATCTCGTGAGATTGGGTTGATCTATCTCGTTTGCAGAAGGTCAAAACAGCAAAAGGCTGTTCTACTGTACTAACTAAGTACTAATGATGCTTGCCATGAAGGGGTTGAATAATTTTGAATAATTAAAAGTTGTATTTTCAGTTAAATTTCAGGTAGCCACTTGAAACATTTGCTGTGTTGAGCTTCAGTTACTTTTGTTTTTCAGCTTGATCATTTGCAATGAACAAATCAGTCTAAATTTAAATAAACCTGACTTGCAACAGGGGCAGATACAACTGTAGTATTGAAACTGGTATCATCAACTATAGACTCTTTTATTATCAGTATTATTTATTGTGCTTGTAAGTATGTCAAAAAGTACACATGCATCTGACAATATATAAAATTATGCAAAATTACAGAAGTGCATTTTGCAGATCGTCATTTCTTATTCTTAATTCACTTGGGTGACAGCATGTAGTCTGTCAAACCCAATTAAATATGTCAGTGTCAAACAATTGCCTGTATTGGTTATATTAAATTTGATTTACTTTTTCTTTCTCTAATATAACCTAGACATGTAGTATGCCGTTGGAATAAAAGCTAAGTCATGATCAATTTACTAATAATTGCACACAGATCCTCTCTACAGTTGTTCATCAGGTGTGAACACACTATATAGCTATATATAACATATCCTAATCATTAATCATTTCTTTTCTTCCCCAGCAGCCAGACAAATAGCTATATGCTCTTGTTTTGCTGCGCTAAATATTCATAAGACTGTCTGTTTCGATTAACCTTGACAATGAGCATCGCTCAAACAGCATGTCAATTGCTGGTAAGGTGACGATGAGGTAATGTTTTCTTCTGACAATAAAATACTTGTCTCTCATACTCAGTGAGGAGGACAGCGGTCCCTATTGGAATGTCAACTTTATAAAATAAGACTTTGTGTGTATGGGCTTCAGTGAGTGTGTGTGTGTTTGCGTGTTTTACAGCCTGGGGGGAAATAAACTGTGTCTGCGGATGCGCTAGAAGACGAAAAACCAGTCTAATGTGCAAAAGGAAAGAAAGAAGGAGAAAAAAAAAAAAAACAGTGAGAGTGAAAGTGCTAAAAGCAATCACAAACATGTAATTCTTTTCTTTGCTAAAGTTTACAGGGTGTTCAACAGAGTCCAAAGCTCTTTGTGTGTGTGTGTGTGTGTGTGTGTGTGTGTGTGTGTGTGTGTGTGTGTGTGTGTGTGCGTGTGCGTGCGTGTGCGTGCGCCGTGCGCGTGCGTGTGCGTGTCTGTGCAAATATTAATAATTCATAAATTAATTAGTTTTTTGGGCCGTTGCATCACATGATATTTTACAACCTATATTGACCTTACCTTGTCTTAAAAAGGTAAAATTTGTATTGTATTTTTTATTTTTTTATGGGTAAGAATTCACCAGGGTAAGGCTATGAAGATGCGCTTCCCCTTTAAAAACGCATTTAAACTGATTTTCATGAAATAGTTTCAAGTTATATGTCGTCAGCACAAACTAAACATCGCAGCATTAATGCTACTGACAAACTATTTGTTTTTAAAGGAGCATTTCACCCATTTCAACATTCATCTTTATTGATAGTGGATCATATTAGTCAAAATGTAAAATAATTTTTGAATTTGGTGCCCTCTTGACCGAGAAAAGACAGAAAATAACCGAAGGGTGCATTTGTGTGAAAGACTTCAACACCCACAATTCACCACATTGCACATCTCCGCAAGCCACACCCACTAATCTGGAACTGCATGCACATCAGAGAAATCATTCTTTCGTCAATAAGGCTAACGTTAGCTGTCACCAGAGTTTGAAATTCATTTCACACAAAATTTCTAGTTAGTTGGCTGTGGCGAGCAGGACGAGGGACGTGAGAGTGACGCGAGAGCATGGCGCGAGGTCGGTGGCGTGATTGATAATGAAAGATAAGAGACGCACTGACCGGTCTCGTATCTCTCATAGAGGAGCGGGAACATAAACGGCAGATCGAGAGAGAAACAGGCCTGATTTTATGTTGTGTGTGGACATCAGTCGTCAATTAGGGACTGTTTGTTTATACTTTCGTTTTGTAGTTGTTCATTTTACTATTAAAATGTTTAAATGTTCGCTGATTCCCGCCTCCTCCTTCCCACAACAAACCCGTTAACATTACATTGGCAAACTCATTAGTGAATTACTCCTCGTTTGTATTTATTTCTATATGGTGTATTACTGCATGATACCTGGATGTTCAGTCAGTTCAACTAGGATGGTTCACATAACAACACAAACGTCCGTCTGATTCAAAGGTTTCGTTTAGAAATATGCACATGCAATACATGCACAGCAGTCCACCTCAGCTCAAGCAAGTCCGGGCTCCTCGTCCGCGACAGGCGGCCGCCTACGGTTCCTCCATCAGCCTCAGCTGCTCTTCACTATACTGCGACTCGTAACGATAGCCACAAACATCAGATTCGAGCAGCAGAATTTCAAAATCCTCTTCTTCCATGTTTAGTTTCTTCCATCATTATCAGTACTTCCTATCTCCACAGCACTTGTTAGCTTAGCTTCCTAAAACAGATGGCGGATATTGATTTTAGTTTCTGCAAGTGAAGTCCCACCCACTGATCTGTAATAGGCCTGTAGGGTGAGTGGGTGCCACACCCTTGAATAATAATGAGCTAATGATTGTAGTTTCTAGACTTTTTAATTAAATGTGACTTCCTGCTTATTATGACGCAAAATGACGATTTTTACGTCAGTAATAAGCAGAAGTAAAACACTTAAATCCTTATATCACCCATCTCAGGGGAAAATAAGGGAATAAACCATGACCATTCAAAAATATGACTGGGTTTCTATACAAAGCTTAATGCAAATGGGTGAAATGACCCTTTAAAGAGTCTACGTTCACAAAACACTGTTCTTTTTACCAGAAAAGCAATACTGTATGCATGATTTGGAATGGCAGAAAGCACATAAGTGTCTGCACGCAGAGAATGAGTGACAATGACAGACAGAGTGTGAGCATTAGTAAATTGCATTAATACATACTACATAATATATAATTACTATATAAGAGGCATGAAAGTTCGATTAATGGACTCCAATAATCAGTACTACAAACGTCTTGTTTTGAACTATTGTTTAATAAATAGAAATAATTCAACCACATAAACTTTCATATGGAGGATTAAATAGATTCAATTTATGCAGTAAGTACTAATCACTGACGTACCACAACATTTTACATTTCTGAAGCGTCAAATAACAATCACTCTGAATTTCATACATTAATCAAACTTCCATGCATAGTTCTGCCTTGACATGTTCTCATTTGGTTACATTCTGTAATGGAATATTTGTTTTTTTATTGATTGTATATTTTGCGCGTTTTTGTTCACATCCATTATGCAGGTACAATGCAAGTTTATATTTTTCTTCCAAAAATATATTTACACAATGTAAATATAAAATAGTGCCCTGTTGAAGTTATTGTTTTCTTTATTTTTCTTTATTCTTTAAGGAGATGCACTGAATTTTGGTGAATAAAAGAACCTATTTTATTTTTATGCACATAGTTGTACATTAGCAGGAATGTAGTACAATATGGATGTGAAAGCAGTTATAATTAGCCTTTGTGACAATAACATTCGTTTTGGTTAAAATCAACAAATAATCGTGATAATTAATCGTGATCTCAATGTTGATCAAAATAATCGTGATTATCATTTTGGCCCAAATTGGTGCAGCCTAACTGGACCGTTTGCCAATATGCTTATTACGGAGAAAAGTTGCCCATAACTCCTGATCAGTTTTTCCTTTCTAAAAGCAACCAGAAACGGATGCGGTTTGAGTGAGAAAATTGCTATTTTATAGAAAATTGTGTCAAGTCAGTGGCCCGTGGAAGGACCCTCAGCCACAAACTATCATGCAAGCAAACATTTAATATTTATTTTATTTTATTAGCCCATCCACTGTAAAAAAATAATCTTGTAAAACAACAAAAAAAACGGTAAACTACTGGCAGTTGTGGTTGCCAGCATCATACTGTAAAATGACGGTGTGTTACTGTTTTTGAAACTAACAGCTAAAGTATTGTCAGCTACAGTATTAAAGTTTACTTTAACAGATACTTTATATGCTCTAACACAAAAACAGTAACAGACCATATAGTTACGGTATGATGCTGGCATCCACAGCTGCCAGTAGTTTACCGTTTTCGGATTTTTACATGTAAGGTTAAGATGAAGTTCACTGTTGTTATACAGATGAATGGTTGCGAGTTGTCTGTTGCGGTATAAATTGGGTTTAGTTTATATCTAGAATGTCCAGCATTGATTTTCCAACATGTCTGAGTTGCTGCAATTGTGTCATTATCCATACACACACACACACACGCGCGCAATAAGACAAAGCCTGCACCTTTCAATTTATTGGGTTCTCCTGCAATAAACTCTACAGACATCAGCGCACGTTGTCTCAGCGTCTGGACTGGACAATCAGCTCTGGATGACAAACACACTCTCTCCTTTTCACCCTTGATGCATATCCATAGCTGCTTATTCGTCTATCCATCATGAACCACTTCTGCTTTTCTCGGCAGACAGTGATTCCAGCCAAGTGTCGATCAACAATTTCCGAAGACCACAGACCTGAGTTATTAGTCTTCCACTAAAGGACGTCTTGAATGGCTTCAATGTGATCACGGTGAAGTGGAACATTTCTAAGAAATACTCTCATTGAGCAGCTCAGACCTCTTTTCTCTCTCTCTCTCTCTCTCTCTCTCTCTCTCTCTCTCTCAGCACATTTTCTTTTTTCATTTTTTAAAACATGCAGCATTTCTCAGGAAGGCTTCTATTACAAACAGTCGTGCTGTCATGCTCTGCACTTTAAGGAAAAGCACGGAGATACTACACTGCTGTTTTCATCCCCTATCTTTTGCTGTTAATGAGATGTCTCATCCATATTAATCCAGATTATTTCTGGAACCTTGAGAGTCTGTTTACTCTTGGCTGGTTCAAAGTGAAAATGTAATGAGAGAGGCAGTGCAAGGGAGTAAAAAATAAAAAGAAGAAAAACATGAATAAATAGATTTATTTTGTGACTGAAATGAGGATTTAAAGTAAGCACCTCTTGAGAAGAGACATGATATGTTTTGGGAAGTCTCAACACCGTCACCATTGTGTCCACCAGTGAGTTTCGAGATATTTTTCTCATTTGGCTTTTGTAATTGGATGATTTGTTCTGTTGAATGCACAGGCTGACAGGATTCTGTTCGTTTCCAGTATTAGGCCCAATGATGTGAAGCGCTTTAGAATTTACATTAAACAGGCCAATTGTCATTATATATTGACAGAGAGAGTTGGTTGCTCTATCAAAGCATTCTTGTCATTGTGTGTCTCTGGTGATTTTAATTAAAGTGTTCTCGCCTCTTTAAAATCATAAAAGAAATAAATGAAAGTAGTGGAAGGTAGATTAAGAATTTTTCCTGAGAAGGAACACTGTAAAAAAATATTGTTGGTTTAACTTAAAAAAGGACAACGTGATCTCATGAGAATACATATGTAATTGTAGGTAAAGTGTCGTTCTATCATACGTATATATAATTACGTTTTATATGCGCAGAAACGTATAATACAGACGTATTTACAGTACTAAAACTTAAAATATTTACGTATTGACAGCACAAAAATGTCATTTATTTGAACAAATCCACCAACGTACACATCAGTCGCATTTATTGATAAAATACTCATAAATACTAACATTTTGCTCATTTCGCCTGCATGGTGTTAAACAATACAATATAAAACCTTAAAATACATTCTTTAACTGTTCGTTACTCGTTTAACCATTTTGTAATAGTTTATTTACCTTGAGACACATAAAGCGTTTTCTCACACAACAAAATTCGCAAAAGACATCAATTTTACTAGTTTGATGTATTTCAAATCTTTAGAATCCATAGTTGTATGCAAGAAACAACTCCTAATTCAGTGTCTTATCTAGTTCGTGATCTTCGTCTCCATTCTCAGCAGCGACCGTGTCAAACCCCGCACTGGTGATGAATTCAAATTCAAAAAATGCGCCCTTGAGAAGCGTTACGTCATGTTTACGGCAGTGATATCAAACGTTCATTGGCTCTTCCCTGCTTCGTCACAGATTGCAACATGAAGGACTGTGAGACGGTTGGTTAATCATTTGAAATGGAGAAGCGCAAACCGAAGCCGGGTTAAAGGTTCTCTAAGCGATCCTGGGTGTTGACGTTCAGAATATTTTCAAACAAATCGGAGGCTAGCTAGACCCTCCCTCCTCCGCATCTCATCTCCTCCCCTCCCTTCCGTGCTTCCTGAAATAATTGTGAACGTGAATTGTGTGGGTTTGGTGAACATAAGCGTCAATTTAGAAGAAAAAATTATAATTTAACGTTACCCACCTGTCCAGCAAAAACAGAGCATCCTGAATGTCGGACTGGAAGCCCTTCTGCCGCCGGAGTTCTCGCCATCGTTCAAAAGCTTTACCGATGTAAATTCGGAACTTTGCACGTTATCCGGTTCCTTCTTCTTTTTAATTTGTTCATCAGAACGTCGTCTCTTTGGTCGTGTGTCGGCCATTTTTCAAACTTCCCTCTGATGCTTCTCTCTCCTTCACACACACACACCCCCTTCATGTGCACGCGCACTAACCCCCCAGACCCACCCTTAAATACTTCTTGCCAGTGATTGGCTGGAACACTGTTTGTTAGGTTTCGTTGTCCGGGTGAGACATGATTGTTTGTGTTGCCGTTTGTGGAGCCTGTGGTGTCTACAGAGACCGCGTTTTTTTACAGTGTGTTTAGGGGACAGGCAGCTAGCCCATAGTGAGGAGACGTTTGCTGTATGTGACAAAAAAGTTTTGGCCCCACATCGCTTAGAGAACCTTTAACATTTTCATTGATTAGTAATTTAATTCCTGCTCTGTACTTCATATAAACTATTACAATACTGCCAGAGAAGACTGCGACTGCAACGCTTCATCATGTGAACGGCTTTTGGTATCGGTTTTGACATTTTCGCAATAAATAAATTATTGTGATTATACTTGTTTGTTAGTTATGTTTTTCTTTATAATTGTAGTTTGTTATGTGTTAGTTTTAAGGAATTGTTATGGGTAGGTTTAGGGGTAGGAGTAGGATTGGTGGCTCAAAATAGATTTTAATGCTAACGTTATATTGTTAATAAAACTGCCCTTTCCCAACACCGTATTATCCTTTTTTATATTATGTATAAAATGGGTATGTTTAGGTTTGGGATTAGGGTTACGGGATCTTAGATTTATCTATAAAATGGTAAAAAGGGAAATTATACAGATATCTGTATGATATAGAATATACGTAAACAGTTTACGTTTTTAGCTGTAAAAACGTAATAATGTTACGTTTAAATGTTTCAGATATGTCGATATTATACGTTTCAGCATCTATCAAAACGTACTAAAAAGTACGTTTTCTATCTTTGCAAAAACGTAAAATACCTACGTATTAACAATGAGACCAGGCTGAAAATGAAGTAACATGGTTGCCTTAATTTTAAGTTAATTGAAATAGAAAAATTGAGTTTCAAAGAGGAGATTGATTTAATCTTCAGAAACTCTAAATATTATGTTATCTGAACTACATAAATTAAGTTGATTTGACAAAAGAAAAAGTGTGTGATTACAAATCATGAAAATTTTTTTTTTACATGTACAGAAACTGATAAATGATGTAACTATGTGGAGATCATTACTGCACACAATGGTTAAAGGTGAAGCTCACAAACCCTAAGGGAGTTATGAGGTCTTCTACTGATGCGCTGTATGAGTGTGTGTGTGTGATTGTGGATGGAAAATGAAAAGCAACATCCATGGAATTAGCTCTATGTTTAAAGAAATCGCACAAGCTCATTCGATCTCTGACTTTTATATCTTTCTTATGTTTACTCTCAGGCTAAAATCCACTGGGCTGAGTCTCACATTACACTTATGGACTCTCATTATGCCACTGGAATCTCATAGGCCCGGTTTAAATCATAAACCTTAACTATAAACCTTACACCATGCCAATGCTTAATCTCATCCATATGTCAGCTCATTTATAAGCGGATAAATCAGAGGAGGATAAGTATCTGCTCCCCAGATTAATAGACCTTGGTGAAGAATAAAAGTGGATTAGAAAATGTTTTAGGGCTACGCTGAGAGACCCACAATCCTCCACTCCATATATTTTCTCTGCTGGGAATGACTTGGTTAAATCTTAAAATTTAAAGACGGGATAAATAAATGAATTATTTAATGAAGTGAATAGAAATCTTTTGATTTTGATTTATCTTGAATTCTTCTAGGGATAGTTTATCACAGAAAATAAAGAATAAGTTGTCATTATTAGCATTGCAATTTTTTTTTTTAAATTGTTTTATTTTTCTTCCTCATGTCAATCCAAATCTGTAAGATTACTGTATTTTTACTCTCACAAAATTGAGAATTAATGTCAAATTTACGTCATTATTCACTGATAATCTTCTCTTGATCTTTGAGTGATTCCTCCAGTTAACACTGTAAAAAAATGTTCATGATTTGGAATCACAATTATTTTTTCTTTTGTCAAATTAACTTAAATAATTAATGTGGTTCAGATAACATAATATTTTGAGTTTCTGATGATTAAATTAATCTCCTTCATTGTATTAACTTAAAATTTTAAGGCAACCAGGTTACTTCATTTTTTAAGTTAAACCAAGAATATTTTTTACAGTGATAATCGCTGGAATTGGATCATTGAGTCAATAAGTTGAACTTGGCAATCTCATTTTTGAACTAATTATTCAGACCAGTTTTTCAAAATGGATAAACCAGTTCATTAATCTCAAAAGAATGATTTGCTCTCAAATTGGACATCACTACTTCTCTCATGAATGCCTCATGAATGCTCAAAAGATTCAGGGTGGAACTCAAGAATATCAATGTTCATAATAAATTATGCAAGTATGCATTCAACTTTTAAGCTATTTTAAATTTTTCAAGGAAAAAACGTTTAAATATGTAATTTTGGTGATCAAAGAGGAATTTGAAGGGTTAAAATGATTGACTACAGAGGAACGTCAAGACCTTTTAGGGTAACACTTTATTTGAAGGGGTGTGCATAAGACTGACATAACGCCTGTCATGAACATGAAGGAGTCTTTATGAATGTTTATGTCATGTCATGTCATATGTCATGTCATGTTTATGTCACTGTTGTCATTAAGTGTCATTCGGTAAATTATGACACTTTTAATGCAAAGTTGACATTGTTTAAAATGTCTTGATTATGACAACTTCACATTAACAAAGACAAAAATTTATTGATTATGACAACTTGACATTAACAAAGACAGAAATGCCTTGCCTATGACAACTTAACATTAACCAAGAAATCATAACCTGTCAACCTGTCACAAATATGTCATAACAGGTCTAATTATCAAACTTAATGAAGTTATTTAGCTTTGTGTTAACAGTACATTACCCTGTCATATGTTGTGGTTGGTTTTAACTTTGGTTGTCATGACACCATTATAACTGTATCATGAATATTTTACTTGTCCTCAAGTAAAGTGGAACACATTGTAGTTATAAAGATGTCATTAAGAGTTATTACACTGTCAAATGCTTTAACAACATCATTAATATTTAATATTTTAATATTGTCATTAATATTTCTCCTTACCTCAAGTAAAGTGGAACACTTTGGACTAGTGATGATTTCTTGGTTATCTTCTTATTTTCTTGGTTAATGTCAAGTTGTCATAACAAAGACATTTTAAATAATGTCAACTTTGCATTAAAAGTGTCATAATTTACTGAATGACACTTAATGACAACAGTCATAAACATTCATAAAGACTCCTTCATGTTCGTGACAGGTGTTATGTCATGTTTATGACAGTGTCATGTCAGTCTTATGCACACCCCTTCAAATAAAGTGTTACCCATTTTGGCTACATTTTTAAAAGGGTTTTTACTGACTCAATTGACTCAAGAACTAAGTGTATAGTTAGTGACCATTTAATTCTGTTTTTTGTGTGTGTGTTCTATAGAAGTTAATTTTTTAATGAATTAAAACATGTATTACATTTACAAAGTTCATACACTGCTTTCTTGATAGATAGTCAGGATTATTTCATCAGTAATCAGCTCTATAGGGACTGTTTAAAGCTTGAATGCACCCTTTGCATGCTTGCATCTAGAACAATCTTCCTGCAATGCCTCTGGTGGATCTGTGACTACAAGCTAAATCCTCCAAGAGACTGAGTTGGCATTTCAAACCTCTTAATGTGCAAATGTGCATGAAAAAAACCTTCAGTGCAACCTCAGAGGACTAGAGTAAACAGGCACTGAAAGACAGATGGACATTAAAGACAGACAGAGTTTCTGACAGATGGAGGTAGAAAGCGCAGTCACAATCACTTCTATGAAGTGGATGAGTTTGAAACTTTTTTTGTATATATATTCGGGCAGTGTTTTTTGTGGGTTTTGTCAGCGGGATTGAGACCCAAATATCGAAGTGCAGTTCTGCTAATATTTAAATGTAGATAAAATTAGTTGATTTATTTTTTGATGACATATTTGTTATTAATGTATACTATGGAAGCTTGTTTCCGCCATAGAATGAAAAATATTTAAAGGTAATTGCGACTTTTTATCTCACAATTCTGACTTTTTTCTCACAATTGCGAGTTTATTTCTCGCAATTCTGATGTTATTTCTCAGAATTGCGAGATGGAAAGTCAGAATTGCCAGATATAAAGTCAGAATTGTGTGGTATAAAGTCGCAATTGTCGAGATATAAAGTCAGAATTGCGAAGTTATAAAGTCAGAATTGCAAGTTATAAAGTCAGAATTGCGTGATATAAGAAGTCAGAATTGTCGAGATATAAAGTCAGAATTGTCGAGATATAAAGTCAGAATTGTGTGATATAAAGTCAGAATTGCGAGATATTAAGTTGCAGTTGCGTGTTATAAAGTCAGAATTGCTGAGATATAAAGTCAGAATTGCGAGATTTAAACTATTCTGAGGGGAAAAAAGTTAGTTTTTCCCCTTAGAATTGGCCTGATAAGTTGACAATTGAGTTTATATCTCACAATTCTGAGAATTGTTTCAGAATTTCGACGTATAAACTCGCAATTATGTGTTATAAAGTCTGAATTGTGAGATAAAAAGTCGCACTTCTGTCTTTTTTCTCAGAATTGAGAATCTATCAGAATATATCTCGCAATTCTGACTTTATATCATGCAATTCTTACTTTATATCACACAATTCTGACTTTATATCACAATTCGACTTTATATGTAATTCTGACTTTATATCAAGCAATTCTTACTTTTTATCATGCAATTCTGACGTTATATCACGCAATTCTGACTTTATATCTCGTAATTCTGACTTTATATCACACAATTCTGACTTTATATCACACAATTCTGACTTTATATCTCACAATTCTGACTTTATATCTCGTAATTCTGACTTTATATCTCACAATTCTGACTTTATATCTCGTAATTCTGACTTTATATCTACACAATTCTTGACTTTATATCACGCAATTTTGACTTTATATCTCACAATTCTGACTTTATAACTAGTAATTCTGACTTTATATCTTGCAATTCTGACTTTATAACTGCAATTGCGACTTTATATCTACTGCAATTTCTGACTTTATATCTCACAATTTCTGACTTTATAACTCGTAATTCTGACTTTATATTCATGAATTTCTGACTTTATATCTCAGAATTCTGACTTTATATCTCACAATTCTGACTTTATAACTCTGTAATTCTGACTTTATATCTTGCAATTCTGACTTTATAACTCGTAATTCTGACTTTATATCTCGCAATTCTGACTTTCACTCGCAATTGCGACTTTATATCACGCAATTCTGACTTTTTATCTCGCAATTCGGACTTTATTTCTCAGAATTGCGAGATAAAAAGTCAGAATTGCATATGTATATATATATATATATATATATATATATATATATATATATATATATATATTATTCAGTGGCAGAAACAAGCTTCCATAGTATACAGAGCACAATTAAGCCAAATATTAAATCAAGTATCAACATCGCTTGAAAAGCTTTTGCTAGAGAATGCAAATGTTTTTGTGCGAACATGCAAAGTTTTGTAGGGGAGTGCAAAAGTTTGAGAGTGATTTAAATATAGTTTTTTTTCTCCCATTTAATTCTCAAGCATGTCCCTTTAGGCGCTCCATATTCATATTAAGGATAAAAACATAACTATGCTTCTCAACTTACAAGATAGAAGTAAATTATTTGCTTATTGTAATAGATATCAAAGGTCATGCATCCAATGAAACTCAACAGAAATTTGGTGCAAATCTGTCTATTGATAGCTTGTCAAATTACACAAACATGGTGTGCACACATACCCTCAAACCATGAAAAAAAGAAAAAAGAAAAGATGACTCCCATTAAATGCAAGTTTGGTACCGTGTTAGGTCATTACTGTAGTTTCAATGTCCTGAAGCAAAATCGTTCGTGAGTTGCTGTCTAGGTTTGTGTGTGTGGAATTATTTAGTGCAACAATGCAGCATAAGGGCCAAATATGGCCTTGAGAAGTTGGCTAAGGTTCAGATGTGGGCAGGGTAGAAGCGGTGCAAACATTTCTCAACTTTTGGCCCTGACTATATTATAGATGGCCAAGTGCATACATATTCCAAAGGTCTTGATGAGATGGCATCGATCTCTGTGGGTTATGGCGGAGATTGGCAGCATTTTTCAAATTCCAAATTGTGCTCGTATATACAATAGGTGGAATTTGATAGCCGATAATTCAGGAACTGCTCTTTTAGAATGGAATAATCAAGTCAATGCCTGTTCCTGGATTTGTCACAGGATCTGTTTCCAGCACAGCAGTAGTAAACAGGAGGGGAAAGTAGGAGACGGGGCACTTCATAGAGAAAGAAAGAAAGAGAGCGAGCGAGCGGGATAAAGGGAAGGAAAGTGTGTTTGAAGGGAGAGACAAAGTGAGAGAATGATCGAGTGAAAGACAAGAGGACAAAAAGAGTTCAGAGAGAGAGGCACTGCAAGAGCGCTCTGATTGTGATGTCAGAGTGGATGGGGCATTCATCATCTTCTCTGTAGATTGGGGAGGGGTGCCACAGGGGGACTGACAGCACTGAGGCTTCTGTCAGAGTTATAGATAGAGCTGTAGTCCGCCGAGCTCCACACTGGTGCGGTGAACACCGCTCGCTCTTGGCCTCCTGAGGGACGCTAATTACTGGCATGTTAAATGACTCTATAGACCAATTCACCAGTGCAATAATGGATTGGGGTGGTGTGTTCTTGATTGGGACTCTTCCATCATTGCTGAGGATTATAGAGGAAATTGCTTATTTGGGTCTGTGAAACTATAGTGTCATCTAAGGTTACAGAGAGGTCGTTACTATATTTGATCATGCTCATGGTACTAAGGTAAAATGAAATTTAACACATGCTTTTCTCTTGTTAGTTGAGATAACTGGATAAAACTGGAGACTGGACAGGAAAAGCTGTTGTTTTTTTTTCCTTTGCTCATTTCTTCCTGTTGCATCCAGTGTCTAAGTGCTACTTTGAAATTGGCTTGCTACTTGAAACCACGAGCTACTCATGATAGAGTAGTTTAACAACAAGTTTTATAATGTGTATCTCAGAATTCTTCAGACTTTTTTTCTTCAGTATTATGATATACAGTAAACAATTATGATTATTTATACATTCAGAAATTAGTTATAAAGTCAAAATTGTGAGATAAACTCGCAATTATACAGAATTCTGAGATGTAACGTCTCTCATAAAAAAAGTTTTTATCTTGAAATTCTGATGTTAAAATTTGCAGTTTATATTACAATTCTGAGGCAAAAAGGTCAGAAGTATACACTTGCATTTGCAAGTAAAAAGTCAAGTTTGCAAGTTTGTTTAGCAATTTAGCAATTCTGAATTGACTTTATATTTAGACTGTTAAAATTGTCTCATATAGTGATATAAACTCACAATACGAGTTATAAAGTCAAAACTGGAGATATAAACTCAAAATTGTAAGTTATAAAGTTAAAATTGTGAGTTTATGTTTAGCAATTCTGACTATTTTTCAGAATTTATATTTTGACTTTATATAGAAATTGTCTACAGTGGTGATATAAACTTGCAATTAAGAGTTATACATTCAGAATTGTAAGATTTAACATCTCTTATATCCACTTTTGTCTTGGAATTGCAAGCTTATCTCGTATTTGTGAGTTTATTTCTCATAATTCTGAGGGAAAAAGTCAGAATTGCTAGAATCTGAACTCGCAATTGCAAAAAAAAAAACAATCAAGAATTTATTTCTCAGAATTGTGACTTTATATTCTGACTTTATTCATAGAATTGTGAGATATAAACTCTCAGATATAAGTTATGAAGTCTGAATTGGGAAATATAAATTACATTAGCCAAAGAGGGACATACCAGTTAATTCAAGCTTCGCCTTTCTCCTTTACGTTTGAGTTAACACTCATGGACGAGGTTGAACTGGAAGCCATGTTAATCTTGGACTACATTGGCCACCGTATGAGTTAAAACGAAATTGGAATTGAGAGGAACAGAAACTAATGTTCATTGGATGGTCATACACCTTTTCACCGCTAGATGGGGGTAAAAATCACACAGTGTAGCTTTAAGTCCAAATGAAATGACAACGTGTTCTCTTATGAGAGGTTCTCTCGTACTGCGTAATATCTTACGCTAGGGGAAAACCTCTTTTCCACGAGATCTTGAAGCCAAAAATTCAGCTCGCCGGTTCGCCTGCAGGCTTCACTTGGTTCACTAACCGATGGACAATGGCCACTATCAGCCGCCGCTTCCGCCATTGACGTTGACGAGGCAGTTGTATCTGTAGAGAAGGCCAGATGCTCTATCCTGGGCGTCGGACAGTGAGGAGTGGGCGAGCTCTGTGGACCTCCCCCCTCTGCCCGCAAGTCGTCAGGGAAACGGGCCAGCATTGAGTCGGAACTGATGTGTCTGCTCTCACGTTCTTGTCAGTCCATTTGTGTTCGCACACCATTGCGCAGCCTGTTAATGCAGACATCATTTGTCATCAGTGTGTTTCAAGCACACTGTGCAGACTGAGTGAGAAAGACAGGCAAACAGTTCTTATGTTCATAAAGTTTTCTCACCGGTGAATGACACATGATGTAATCCACTAACGTTGTCGCTGGTCAAACTCGCTTCTGGTCTGTGCGCATTCATGTGTTTTGAAGGAGGCGTGGCTTTTGTGTTTGGAAGGAGGCGTGGCTTTGTACAGCATCTTGCAGGAAGGATCATACACTTTCAATGCTAGCAGGCTAAAGGTAGCATTTACCAAATCACCTATTGCACCTTTAATTAACACTTTAATTTGATGACACCACATACATATACTCTACTGACTAACTTTGCAACTACATGTCAACTTATTCTATTAACCCAACCCTAACCCTCTAATACTCTAATGAGAGTTAGTTGACACATAGTTGCAAAGTTAATTGTAGTAGTATAATGTATATATTAGACTACATATATTAGCCAAAATATTTTTTCACAATCAAGCACATTTTCCCCAACATTTATCTATTGTAATGCATTTGTTACATATTTTCCTTTTCCTTTTATTCTCATTATATTCTCATGATCATTTTTTTATTAATTTACTTTACTAGTGATTTAAAATATATATATATATATATTTGTTTATTCATTCTTTTGCATCACACACAACTACAGTCACCTAAAGGATTATTAGGAACACAATACTAATACTGTGTTTGGCTCTTTTAGCCTTCAACTGCGTTAATTCTACACGGCATTGATTCAACTAAGTGCTGAAAGCATTCTTTAGAAATGTTGGCCCATATTGATAGGATAGCATCTTGCAGTTGATGGAGATTTGTGGGATGCACATCCAGTGCACGAAGCTCCCGTTCCACCACATCCCAAAGACGCTCTATTGGGTTGAGATCTGGTGACTGTGGGGCCCATTTTAGTACAGTGAACTCATTGTCATGTTCAAGAACCAATTTGAAATTATTCGAGCTTTGTGACATGGTACATTATCCTGTTGGAAGTAGACATCAGAGGATGGGTACATGGTGGCCATAAAGGGATGGACATGGTTAGATACAATGCGCAGGTAGGCCGTGCCTTTTAAACGATGACCAATTGGCACTAAGGGGCCTAAAGTGTGCCAAGAAAACAACCCCCACACCATTACACCACCACCAGCAGCCTGCACAGTGGTAACAAGGCATGATGGAACCATGTTCTCATTCTGTTTATTTCAAAATGCTGACTCTACCATCTGAATGTCTCAATAGAAATCAAGACTCCTCAGACCAGGCAACATTTTTCCAGTCTTCAACTGCCAATTTTGGTGAGTTCTTGCAAATTGTAGCCTCTTTTTCCTATTTGTAGTGGAGATGAGTGGTACCCGGTGGGGTCTTCTGCTGTTGTAGCCCATCCTCCTCAAGGTTGTGCGAGTTGTGGCTTCACAAAAGCTTTGCTGCTTACCTCGGTTGTAACGAGTGGTTATTTCAGTCAAAGTTGCTCTTCTATCAGCCTGAATCAGTCGGCCCATTCTCCTCCTACCTCTAGCATCACTGGATGTACCTCTCGCATACTGGAATGTTTTTCCCTTTTCACACCATTCTTTGTAAACACTAGAAATGGTTGTGAGTGAAAAATCCAATAACTGAGCAGATTGTGAAATACTCAGACCGGCCCATCTGGCACCAACAACCATGCCACACTCAAAATTGTTTAAATCATCTTTCTTTCCCATTCTGACATTCAATTTGGAGTTCAGGAGATTGTCTTGACCAGGATCACACCCCTAAATGCATTGAAGCAACTGCCATTGTGAAAAGTTTTGTGAGACTCATCTGACAACATAATGTATCCACTTATCAGGAGTGACTGGGTTGATATGGAACTGGATTGATGTTGCTGTCTAGCAGGTTATGCATGCCCATAATGCAGTGAGCATTGGCTGACTGACAGCATTGAGTCTCAGACACACTATCCGTCCCTCTGTTGGACCTCCTGCCATTAAGTTTTCTATTTATGCTTGCTACAATGTCAAAAGTTTCCGGCTGTGCTGTGTTTGGTATTCAGTACTACCATTGGTGTTCTTAAGTTCCCTCCAAGTAGTGTCTTCATGTCTAAAGAAGCTTTAATTGTGATTCATGCATTTATATATTTATATACATAGTGCCATGTTAGTATTCAGGTCCTCTCAGGCATTAAATCACACTGTCTGTCATTTCTCCCTTGCATGGTTTAACAACCAAAACAGAGCAATGAGATCCTGATTGGCCCTTATGCCTTAGCGTCATTTTAATGAAACTCACACCATTGTGCAGCCATGAGCAGTCGAAAGACATATTTCACCGCAGCACTCTGCTCTCACAATTCACTTATTTCTAACTGCTTTACACCAGACAGATGGGTACATAAATTTCCCCACGCAGCAAATATAAATACCAATAACAATAAATGCTGCTTTAAAAATGAAGGACTTTGCGAGGACGCGCACGTCACGTGGTTCGAGAGATGAGTAGCAGCTGTACAGTCACGCACGCTGCGTGTTGATTTCTGACAGACGTGCGTAGAATCAATAACAACAGCTGCACTTGAACAACAATCTGTTTTCATTTCATCCTTCAAATTCACTCCTAAACTTTTCTTTTGCTTAAACTCCAATAGGATAAGACTATCAAATAGGGCTTGCCAACTGTAGGCTATATCCAAATAAAACTTCAACAACCCATTTGCCAAACGACGTAGTTTACTGCTCTGTGTGGGTTGTAATCTGCGGATCAGAAAACATGCCGGCCAAGTTGTTGCCTTTAATATTTCTAGATAAAATAAAAATACGACATTGCATACCTTGAGCTTGATAAAGTAGCTTTAGAATTTACATAACCATGTAGAGTTTAAGAAACCATCTGCTTTTCTTCTCATTGCTGGATGTTAATTCTACTGAACAGCACACAGACTACAGTGACCCTGTTACATCTGTAATGAGGTGATCTCAGCTGTAAATGATGGTATGATTATTTATTTACCTGGAATAGCCCACGTGTAGGTTTAAAAGCGATTCATCCATCTTTGAAAAGCTCTGTATGCCTTTAGGGGAAATAAGCAATAAGAAACAGTAATGGCATAGTGGGAGTGAAAAAATACAGAATTCAATCAATGAATATGGTTGTGAGTGTGATGTCAGATACTATGATGGCTGTTGCAATGAATGGATGAATGAATGAATGGAAGAATGAATGAATGAAGGGAAGAATGAATGAATGGTAGAATGAATGATGACAATAAATAGAATAGGTCTTGAAGAATCTCATGAAGATGCTTGAAGCTAAATTGCACATAGACATCCCTTACCTTGACATACACACACACACCGTTAACTTAAACATGTAATTGAACCAACCTATATAAATCAATTTATGCCACCAAAACTCATTTTTATGAGTTAAACCAGACAGAAATAACTTTTTAAGGTAAAAATTGCAAGGTTACCACATTTTACAGTGCAAACCATTCCCAGAAACCCTTGAACGATCAGCTCACGATAGCTCATTGCTCTCTGATCTTTATGAAGATGGACCACACACTTTTGACCCATATCAATCAGCTGTTTAAATTGATTTCATCAACCAAACTCATTAGACAATTGATTAACCTTTTACCACTGACTCTATTACTGGACAGTGTGGAGACAGAAGAATAAGAACTCATGTACATCTAGCCATTGAACAACTATGACAATTTGTTCAGATCAGCCGACATCTTATTTTCAGTCTTGATTACACTATTGATTCAAAGCATGTGTACATTTATGCATCAATGTCATAGTTAACCTTCTAATGGGACTGCAATACATTAAGTGACAGATTATACTTTTCTCACTTACCAATATCTAAATTGTAGCTCTCTAACTCAAAATATATGCATTTTAGGTGTCTAGCTATGGCTGAGTGGCATTTGCCATATTGGAACGGTCAAAGACAGTCCGTGAACACTTGAGAGCAAGTTGAACGTGTTTCCTCAACCGTACACTCTCAGAAAACAAAGGTACAAAAGCTGTCACTGGGGCTGTACCTTTTCAAACTGTCATAAGGTACATTTTTGGTACCCAAAGACTGCATTTTGGTACCTTAGTGGTACATATTAGCACCTAAAATGTTCATATTAGCACCTAAAATGTTAATATTAGCACTTAAAATTGACATATTAGCTAATGAAATGGACATATTAGCTCATGATATTGACATATTAGCACCTAAAATGTACATATTAACACTTAAAATGTACATATTAGTTCCTAAAATGTACATATTACCACCTAAAATGTACATATTAGCTCCTGAAATTAACATAATAGCACCTAAAATGTACATATCAGCACCTACAGTAAAATGTACATATTAGCACCTAAAATGTACACATTAACACTTAAAATTTACATATTAGCACCTGAAATGTACATATTAGAAACTGAAATGTACATATTAGCACCTAAAATGGACATATTAGCACCTACAATGGACAAAAGTTTACCTTTTGAAAAGGTACAGCCCCAGTGACAGCTTTTGTACCTTTTTTCTGAGAGTGTAGTTATACACATGTATGGATATGTACATCTGCAATAGACTTCAGCAGATCATTTTCATAGGATTTAGTTTATCATTAACATCATACAACAAGACAAAGGCAGCTCACACAACATTAAAGGAATACTCTGACTTTTTGGGACTTTAGCTTATTCACCATATCCCCCAGAGTTAGATAAGTCCAAGCATACCTTTTTCATCTCAGTGCATGCTGTAACTCTGTCTGACGCACCCACCGCTAGCCTCAGCTTAGCACAAAGACTGGATGTAAATGGATACAGCTAGCATACTAATCCCAAATGAGTGACAAAATTACGAAAACATTTTCCTATTTACATGTTGTGATTTTTATAGTCACAGAGTGTACAAATAACAAGGTCATATGAGACACAGCCATCTTTTAACCGTATAAATATTGGGAACTATATTCTCAGAAGGCAAAGCACTACTACTTGGGCAGAGTGATAACCACACCACTGAGACACACCGTGGTAAGGAGCAGAGAGATTGATTCAGAGTTGGAGTAATAGAGTCACTAATTACTAGATAGTAAAACATTTACAGTCATGGGTGTTCGCTGTATTGTAAAGAGCTGCAAAAATAAACAGGAGAGACCAGGTAATACCATGATGTTTCATTGAATTCCAGCCAAAAACGCATCCTGGCTTATTAATATCACAGAACATAAATAATTAATTATTATTGCAGTAATCGATATATTTTAAATGCAATTTATTACAGCTGAACCAAATGTATTCAGCAGCATATAATACAGTAGGCTAATGTTAGATAATTGCAGTACAATAGGCTAGAATAAGGGGAAAGTAATAGCACAAGGCAAATGGTTTTTGCACAATGAACCCAAATGTAGCCTACCCGTACTGGAGCTCATTGTTTAAAAGAAAAAAAATCAGATTCATTAGCAAGGTTTCACTCAGATTTCACTCCACCCAAGTAGTAGTGCTTCGCCTTCTGAGAATATAGTTCCCAATATTTATACGGTTAAAAGATGGCTGTGTCTTGTATGACCTTGTTATTTGTACACTATGTGACTATACAAATCACAACATGTAAATAGGAAAATGTTTGCGTTATTTTGTCCCTTATTTGGGATTAGTATGCTAGCTGTATCCATTTACATCAGTCTTTGTGCTAAGCTAGGCTAGCGGTGGGTGCGTCAGACAGAGTTACAGCACGCACAGAGATGAAAAAGGTATGTATGGACTTATCTAACTCTGGGGATATGGTGAATAAGCTAAAGTCCCAAAAGTCAGAGTGTTCCTTTAAGTAAGAAATAATCTGTATAAAAACCTGTGATAACGAGTTAAAGCATAAAAACACAAACCAACACATTCAAAAAAACACAGTAATATTGTGAAATATTATGACAATTTAAAATAAATTTTTTATATTAATATATATTACAATGTAATTTATTCCTTTGAAAAAAGCTGAATTTTCAGCATCATTACTCCAGTCTTCAGTGTCACATGATCCTTCACAAATCACTCTAATATGATGATTTTATGCTCCAAAAACATGTATGATTATTATCCATGTTGAAAACAGTTTTTTACATTTTTATTCAGGATTCTTTGATGAATAGAAAGTTCAAAAGAACAGCTTTTATCTGAAATGGAAAGCTTTTGTTACATTAAACACTACCCTTTAAAAAGTTTGGGGTCAGTAAGAATTTGTATTTTATTTTTGGGGGAAATAAATAAGAAATCAATACTTCTATTCATCAAGGATGAGTTACATTGATCAAAAGTTACATTAAAGACATTTATAATGTTAGAAAGAAAGATTCTAATTAAATAAATGCTGTTCTTTGAACTTTCTATTCATCAAAGAATCCTGAAATAAAAATGTAAAAAACTGGTTTCAACATGGATAATAATCATACATGTTTTGGAGCATAAAATCATCATATTAAAGTGATTTGTGAAGGATCATGTGACACTGAAGACTGGAGTAATGATGCTGAAAATTCAGCTTTTTTCAGAGGAATAAATTACATTTAAATATATATTAACATAAAAAAGTCATTTTAAATTGTCATAATATTTTCACAATATTACTGTGTTTTTTTGTGTATTTTTTAACAAAAAATTGCAGCCTTGGTGAGCAGAAGAGACTTTCTTTTAAAAACATAAAAAAATCTTACCAATCTTAAATTTGAACCGATAATGTATTTATTTTTTATTTTAGCATCTTTATTTATTTGAAAGAAAGCCTAGATTTTATTTTAGGCTCTATGTAATGTATGCATTTTATTAAATATTATTCTTTATTCTTTTTAACCCATTGCAGTGTTTTAAAAAGTTCATCGATTGCATTATATTTCTGAATACTGTCAAATTAATGGTTAAAATGCACTTCCACTGGACTTGCCTATAATGATGCAGTCTTATGGCCTTTTGCTTTATTAAACACCTTGTGCGTCACTCCCTCATGTAGGCAGAGGTTCCGCAGAACCCCTTACAGTTCTTGGAAGGAGAGAAGACGCTGTGTTTCTTCATGGTTGCTCATCTGAAACGTCTTTTTTATTGTAAATTGCAAACTCAGTGCGTAATTTATCATCTCATATGCGGCTACGGCTATAGAGAATAACACTGGTGACTGCTATTGGTCGAATGTGCGCGAGATCAAATCCGGACACCGTCTTGAAATCAATCGACCGCTGGAGAACTGAAACTTTAGAGAGGAAAGATGGTTTGAACTGAGACTCGGCTATAGTCTCGAGGCTCAACAGAGCTTCAGTGAGAACATGTGAACTCGCCCTCGTGAGTGTTTCACGGGAATTCTGATCCTCTCATCCTCCCCTTTCGTGCCGAAGCTCATTTGAATCAACATCACGCGATTGTCAACATCGTGAAGCCAACGTTTGGGATTTTTGGGATTTGAATTTCTTTCAGTAGGCTACTCAAAGGATTTAATGGTCTACACGAATACTCCTGTAGTCTACACGAGTTCTATTGCAAGCTGACCGACATCGCCCTGTCTTAACTAAAAACTGAGGTAGGTCATTGATATGTTTTAGCATTTATGTCGCGTTTTAAAAAAATTTTCTTTTAGAAACAACATTTTTCGGCATTTATATCGAAAAAGTCTGCTGTTGAAGTTGTTTAGTAATTCAGTCAAAGCAATAACGTATGAAATGCATCTGTGTCAGCGTCATTTGAATTCCCGGATCTCACGTGCTGGATGAAAACGATTATCCGGGATTGTTTAGCTATTAGGAACGGAAATCGTAAGCAAGAACGATTCTGATCCCTAAGAAACGACTGCTATTCCATTAGTTTTAGTACTTTTTGGAGGAAGACTCATTGACTTTGGAAAAAATAAATGCTTATTGCATTTACTGTCCTCAACAGTTTTGCCAAATGATGAGTTAATTTCTGATTTAAACATTTTTAAATGTTTAAATGTCTGAGTTATAACATTTTTAAACGACTTTTCACTTGTTGTTGCTTTTAGATAGCATGTTAATCCAATAACTTTTGGAACTATTGGACAACCAATAGGCTAACTACCATTACATCGTCAGCTATATCGACATTGATTCATAACAAGCTTAAGTAAAACATACCACACTATCAGTCTTCGATTCATTTTAAGTGAGGCGTTACAACATTAATAATGACTCGCGTTTAGGTTAATAATGTAACTGTGACCGATTCATATGTGGGTTTGATTCCCAGCTCAATTCAATTGATTGAACCAGCGCAGAAGACTCGAAAGATTTGGTTCAAGAATCTGACTGGTTGCGCTTACTAAGAGAACCGACTCACAAGAGTCGCATTGTTCGTTTGGAAACAGGACTGTACTGTTTGCACTGTATGTTTCTGAATAGTGCAGGAAACACTTTCAGAATACTCTTTCAGTTAGCAAGCTATTTGAATGGTATTTTCTCTGGAAAATTCATATTAAAAGGGGCTAAACTAACCTGTGGTTGCGTCCGAAAACTGACGGTCTCTGTCCATGGTGCTGAAGTAATAACCACTGTAGAAATAACCTACTTAGTTCTCTTTTTCTAGCGAGGACAGTTAGGATATTTCTGACACAGGTGAATCTGTTGCTGTTCCTTTTCCTGCACCCACCCCTCAGAGTTCTACTCCTGTAGATGGCAGTGCAAATCAAATATTTACGCTCAAT
>JAQIUQ010002795.1:152500-160380 GCA_030378365.1 Hybognathus amarus
CCCCATCTTTAAGAAGACATCAACAGAAGATCTGCGAGGGACATGGTAGGCGAACGTGTTTCTTAGAGACAAGGCTGGGGTGTGAATGTCATCTTTCCGGTCTCTCTTTCTCTCATAGTGGCATGAAAGTGTCCTGCCCACTCACCATGGCTGACTAATAGTGAGTGGCTGCCAGTCTGTTGGACAGGTTGTGCCCAGTCACTGAAACATTTAATAGCTCATATTCCTTTTCGCTGTGACGGCCCACACAGCACATGTTAGAGAGCTCTTATCGAGCAGAACCGCTGTGTGAAATACAAGCGAGAGGAAAACAAATGAGCCCAGGGGGCGGGCCATGTTGTGTGGGTACTTTGCTGGGTATAGGCATAGTGGGAAATAGACTCAAAAAGGTTGACATTTTTAGTTGTGGCATTCATAACTTGGTCATATCTGAGTGAGTCTAATGGGATTTCCCACTTCCTTTTGAAGCTAAAAATATTACAATAAATTAAATGTTATATATATATGAAGAGTTCAGATGCAAAAGTGCCTCTAAGTGCCATATGAAAGTTTCTATATGTGTGTATATGAAGAGTTCAGATGCAAAAGCCTCTAAATGCCATTTGAAATTTTCTTCTAAAATGACCATTTTTGTCAAGCTTGTATATTTAAGTTCAGTAATTTCACTTAAATGGCAATGAAGATTACCTATTAATTGTCATTTAAGTGAAATTACTGAACTTAAATGAACAAGCTTGATAAAAATTGTCATTTTAGAAGAAAATTTCAATGGCATTTGAGGGCTTTTGCATCTGAACTATTTCATATATATGATAGTATGATATATCACTGTATGATAGTGGATGATGATACATACTTTTACAGTATATTTAGTTGTAAAAGCAACTTTAAGGTTTAATGTTTAACTCACAGGAAAAACATAGTGATCAAATACAATTTATTCTAATGCACACCTCATGCTGTATATATTAAGTATATTGTTCAAATTTAAGACAATTGGACAGATTGGTCAAATTTAAAGGAATAGTTCATGCAAAAACGAAGATATATACATATATATACAGTATATATATATATATATATATATATATATATATATATATATATATATATATATATATATATATATATATATATATATATATATATAGATATTAAAATATATAATTCGTTTATTTAATTAATTAATAATTGGTCATTTCTGAGTGTTTCTAATTGGAATTAAAATATCACTATTCAGTATATTATTCATAATTATTGTATTTTTATTACATAATATTTATTACATAATAATAATTATTTTTATTCATTATAATTGTTGTAGTTAGCCACTGGTTTGCTATATAAAAAATATATATTTTCATGCCGTGCAGGCCCCACCACCCTCTCGAATCAAAATAGTACAACCCGCAGTTCAGGTGCTTCTCCTGCGGACCTGCGGTGAACAGTGTTGCCACCTTAGCGCCTTTTTCACTATTTTTAGCAACTTTTCAGCCCCTAATAGTGACATTTTATATATATATATATATATATATATCATTTTTAAAAGCGACTAGCAACAATTTTAGCGACTTTTTGGACAAACCTCAGTAACCTCCAAATGTTGCCAGTATTGTCCTGCGAAGCGCGAGCTCTTGCTTTTTCCCTGTCGTTACTCTCTCTCGCTGCATATTTAAAGAATTTCTTTATATTTAAAGAATTTAGTATGACCATTTTTATTTTATTTATTTTCTTGTGCTTATTAGTACTTGTAACACTCACTATCATAGAGCTTAGTTCATCTGGTTCTCTTAATTTAGATAATCTTCCATAGCCATATTCTTGTTGGAATATGAGTCTGAAACTACTCCGTAGGGCTTTGATTATGAGGCGTGTCTTTACCGAACAAGGAAAAAAACAAAACAAAAAAACCTCTGCACTCAATTGGATCTCAGTTGTAGTCTGTAAACCTACAACCAATTAGAGCAACGCATTAAGTCAGCTACTTTGCATACAGTTGTCAATTACAGAACGTAGCCTAACTTTATTTATTTTAGAAGTTAAATAACGATTGTTGCTTCTTTTACTTGGTTCTCCATGAGTGCAACCAAAGGAGAAACCACAACGACCACAGGCGTTTCATTACGTCCCATCTTCTTAGCGACCGTCAGAGCCAGCTGATAAGTTGCACTTTTCCCGAATCATGTAGGAAGGACGGCAAAAATATCTTCCAATCGACAAATGCTTTGATTGCAGTTTTCTGTTTGTCTATTAAAATGAATGCGCTGTCGATTTATTTTACAACAGACGCGAACAGCAGAATCTATATGAGGGAAACCAGTTAAGCACTGATGATTACGTCCCAGAAGATCACCTGTCCATCATCGTTTAAAGCCCGCCCTGGCAATTTGATTGGCTCGAACATGTTTTCCCTGATCATAATTTCTCCTCAAAGGATCGAGCCCAGACCAAACTTCCGACCAAAAAATTTTGTGGGTGGAGTTCGAGGATCAGCATCCAGGCTAAAATCTTCCACATAGGCCTAAAAAAAATTTAATCATTCACTATATTATAGCTACTCGTTCTATTGTCTGAAAAAAAAGGAAATGAGATCATCTTTAATTTAGTGTTGTTACAATACCAAAATTATTGTTTCGATACCGATACCGAGTCAAGTATTGCGAAACTTTTTTGATACTTTTCCTGAAAATTAAAGTATTTCTTACAAGGCGTTTCACATGCACTTCCATTACATAGGTCTGTGCTCTTTAATGCCGTAATAACCTAATATAAATAAATCACTGACATGCACATGCTCTGATTATAATCATATAGCCGATAGATCATTTTGCTGATGTTTTGTATCCTTTATTTTAGCAGCTTGCAAATTATTTATGCTATCTATGAAAGTTGGGGGGAAAGTTGTACACCTAATACAAAAATAAATGAAACATCTCCAGTTAACTAGCAGATAATTCATTTAGTTCGCTATTAAATAAGAGATCTAGCGCTAAAATCTGTTGTTTTTTTTTAAATCAAGCAGAGCGCTCTTTTTCGCTGCTATCAGTTGCATGGATACAGTGTCTTTTGCGGCTCGCCCAGTCGCGCACCGTCTTCACACGGACGCGCGCTTCAAACTATCGCCGTTGCAGAGACTATTGTGTACAGGCCGCTGGATTGTGTTGCTAATAACTTGCAATGTATAACTATAAGACTGGCCCTCGCGGCCTCGAAACACTACCGGCCCACCGGAAGAGATCCGACTCTCCGGATTGCCACTCCGCTACTGACAGGCGGCCACTGTATCACGTGTGCTCGCGCATGCAGCCGTCTCGCGGTAGTGTTTGTCTCATGACAGCTGCAGCTTCTTTGCTGCGTGCGTGAGGAGAAACACAGACATTCATAGGGAGAGACTGGAAGCGTGCATGGCACACACCAACATGAAATACGTCTCTTACAAATCTGAAACGCGGTCATTCATTAAAAGTCTCGATACTAATAAATTTAGGTATCGTGGGGTTTTTAATTTCCGAGTATCACGATACTTTTGAAGTATCGAGATGCACCATGCAACACTACTTTAATTGACATTCGGCTGTATTATATTAAAGGTGCTCTAAGCGATGTGTCACGTTTTAGGCCCAAACATTTTTTGTCACATACAGCAAACATCTCCTCACTATCCGCTAGCTGCCTGTCCCCTAAACACAAAAACGCGGTCTATATGCAGACAACCCAGGCTCCACAAATGGCAACAAAAACAAACTGCGGTGACCGCTCCACGAAACATAACAAACTGTTCCAGCCAATAACTGACAAAAAGGCCCTGGGGGTGGAGTTTGGGGGGTCAGATGCGCGGATGAGGAGGAGGGAGGGTGCTATCTATCCTCCGTTTTTGCTTGAATAGACGTCAACAAGAAGTCACATCACCCGACATCTGCATCAGAGCACCTTTAAAGAGCATAATTTTGAGAGAAAACGCCCTAGGCTGACGAACCCAAGTATGACACGAAGACCTTTGAAAATAGTTTGTCATCTCAAGTTTGACAATAAAACAAAATATATTAATCAGGGAATGGCTTATTTTGATTACATTTTAAGTGTTTTTATGATAAAAAAGCAATACCCCACCATTGGTATCACAATGGTATTTGGTACAGGGCCCTGATGACATAGAACCAGTGGTGGAAAGTAACTAATTACAAATACTTTCGTTACAGTACTTGAGTAGATTTTTTCATTTTTTCTACTTTCTTGAGTATAATTAAATTGTGGTACTTTTACTCTTACTTGAGTAAAATAAAAATAAAGTATTCAACTTCTTTACATTTATATTTCATAAAAAGTACAAAGTACTTTGACAAAGGTGCCGACGGAGCAACAGTGCAAGCTGACATTTGACAGACACTTTTCAAAACTACTGCGGTGGAGCACTGCGCTTCAGCCAATAACAGACATATCTGAAGCCCTTCAGCCAATAACAGACAGGTCTGGCTCGGGTGCAAAACCAATCAAAACCTCCTGTTCAGCTGGGGGCGGGACGTTCAAACCGCGCTTTGACATTTAATCACTGGCGCTCGTGTTTTGAACGTTTTGAATCAGTCGCGCTAACGTTTCAATATTTCAGTGGATGTAAGTATTCTGTTCATATTTAATTATGGCAACTACTGAAATGGGTTATACCATTGATAATACCAGAGCACTGAGCAGTGGAAGTAAATAAAAAAGCTTGGCTCATAACATGGACGCAGTTATTGGATGGACGGAGCGAGATCAATGTACTGTAAGTGTCTAAAATACATTCACACAGTTGAATTAATGGTAAAGCTCGCCCTGTTTAACAATACAGTTAACTTAATATACGAAGCAAACTTTGTACAAAGCTGAAAAAACAGTGAAATAAGATTGCATGATTTATCTGTCAATCAGATGCATGTAAAAGTGTAGTTCGTTCCTATAGCAACAGTGGGCTCCCAGCACATTTTCGGTAGGCTACAACCAAAAAAAGATAATTTAATTTAACATGTTAACCATACCCCACTTAATTTTTTATTATTATTATTTTTTTTTTTACTGGGAATTTTTTATTCATACTGTTTTATTGTTTTTCATACTTTTTTTTATCGGACCTCGAAGTCTCAATTAACCTTCTTTGCTTTCTATGAATGATTCAAATAATTCAAAAAAATTCAAATGATCTTACCTGGACTTACTTTTCAAAATTAGTAATAAACAATTGCTCTTGACAACAGAGAAAGCTAGTAGGCTATAGAGAGCCTAAGTCCCTCCCCTTCCGGTCGACCACCATGGGACCTTATTTCGGAAAAATATTGTATGGTAGTCAATGGCGAGAGACAACAAATATTTTGATCTCGTTTGAACTGTGCTCTGAGTTACACATATGATGTTTGTCAATTAAAGAATCATTTTAAAGTCAAGAACGTCTTAGTTTGATGTAAACCCGTTGAGGTATAAGACTGTGAAAATACGTAATTACAAAGACTACAAACCCCAAAGACGCACATTTTCTCTCAATGAATGAAGCTAACTTTACTGAGGCTAACGTCTGTCATTGTGTCTATAGTCTTACGTTATAATCGTAACGTTACGCCGTCATGCCTGAGTGTTTTGTACCAGACTGCACACACACAAGCAGGGGATCTCGCTCGTTGTTTCACTTCCCGGGAGATGTAGTTCATTGAGCGATCTTCACATAAAACTAAATGTTACTCTTCTGTTTTATGACAAACTGCGACGCTTTTGACTTTCAGAATTATCTTTTAAATTCACAAACATATGTGTAATTCAGGGCACAGTTCAGACGGAATAAAAAGATAAGTTGTCTCTCGCCATTCATATTTTTTCCGAATAAGGTCCCATGAGCCGGAAGCGGAGGGGCGGGACTTAGGCTCTCTATATGTAGAGCACTTTTATCGTGGATGGATGCACTTTTTTGGGCTTCAAATTTTCTCCAGTCATTCACTGCCATTATAAAGTTTGGAAGAGCCAGGCCATTTTTTAATATAACTCTATTCGACTGAAAGCAGAAAGTCATATCTTCTAGGATGACTTGAGGGAGAGTAAATCGTGGGCTAATTTTCATTTTTGGGTGAGCTATCCCTTTAAAGACATACATCAATTCTTTTGAAAATACCTGATAGTTTGATAAACAAAGATATATTATAGCTATAATGTGTTTGTCTTCATGTTTCATAAGTCAAAACATCACTATTTGCATGTTATTATATCCATATAAGGCAGAAGTTTAATACTTCTATGCATCAGTACTGGGCCTTCAGTATGAATGAAACAGATGACATGAGAGTGTTTAGCGCTCCATTTTGCTATCATCTCCCCATTTTGGGTAAAAATAGAAAAATACTAAAGTACTTTGTAACGTAGTTACTTGAGTAGTTTTTAAGCAAACTACTTATTTACTCTTACTTGAGTCATATTATTTTTCAGTACTTCTACTTGTACTCAAGTAAATTATTACTTAAGTAGCAATACTTTTACTTAAGTACAATTTGTCAGTAACTCTTTCCACCACTGCTCAAGCGTGGCCGCTCACGCTTGCGGTGTGAAAACGCCTGTAAGGCTGCATTGAAAACGCACTTCCGTCTGCTGCCATGTTGGATCCATAGGTACAAACAAACTGCTTCCGTGTTCGAAAGACGTCGCGTTATCGTCTTGCTGCTACCTTCCAGTTCTGTGATTGGTTGCCTGAGATGAGGCAAAAATATGGTCTATGTTATTCAGAATATCTAGCAGTGTGAATAAAATCATGCTGCGGCAAGGCAGTATCGGGAAACCCAGGCTAACCGGATTACCTACTGCCTACCTTACGACCAATTCGTCAATCACGTTTGTACTGAAATGATTAAAAAATGGCTAATTAGTACTAAATCGTACAACCTGATGTCTAATGATGAATTTGTAGATTTGTCTAAACAAATCGTAGGTTTAGGGGCGGGAAGAGGTAGGTCATTCATACTGATTGGCCACTTCGAAATATGTACCATTTAGTAAAATTGCACTAATTGCGATCAGCTGAGGTCGTACTGAATTGTTACGATTAGCTATCTTGAAAATTCGTACGAATTCCTTTAACTTAGCTTTAACTTAGTGACTGCTATCACGATGTGAAGAGACTCTCAACCAGCATAACAAAATAACAGCATAACAAATCGCTACCCTGCCTTTAACTGACATCTGAATCTGAAAGCACCATGATTCCTCTCATATAGTAGCCTTTACACTTTTTCAGTGTTCACACACAGCCTAATACTCGCGAACAAGCTATTCTGGTGGTGGAAATCAGCTTGTGGTCATAATCTCTACCTCAGCAATCAGCGTAAGGCATAAAAGGGTTTTATTACGCCACAGCTGGCAGCTGGCTCTCACCCCTTCATCAGCCGCTTGGCCACTCAATAGATGCAATTATGCAAAGATAGCATTCTTTACCTAACCAGCTTTGGCTAAGATATCAAAATATCAAACGAAATGAACGCTTATGCAAACATAGGATACAAAGTATTCAAGTTGAAGTTTAGAAACTGTCATTTTAAACGCGCGTGCTCTGAACTCTTGCCTGAGGCCAACAGAAATGAGTAATTAGTTCACATTGGCGTGCATAAAATGCGACAGCGGTTGGGTAACACATGTCATTTTGTTTAATTTATCTGCCAGTCAAAGCTCTCCCCAGAGTAGAAATATAAAATTAAATTCAGTGGTGGCCATAGTAGGTCAGCTTTGCGAGGTTTGTTGGCTCTTCCGTCAGCATTTTTAGGCTGTCGGTTTTCATCTGTTATTTTGTCAAGTTGTTTTCTTTGTGCTCGGATGTTTCCTGTAACAATTTATTTAATGCGTTTCTTTCTTAGCAATATGTAATGGAACCAAGA